>CATIWR010008714.1:0-21195 GCA_949677035.1 Omphalea diandra
GACATAAGGTACTTAAAAGATTGATTAGCTAAATTGTCCAAGTCAGTTAGGTAGGTATTGCCTTTCCTTTTACCCTTAAAGATTACCTTTTTATCAACCAAGGTAATAACACTACATTCTCTAGAGTCAAAGGAGATTTTATTACCTTTATCACATAATTGACTTACATTTAACAAATTATGTTTCAAACCTTCAACCAAAAGGACATTATTAAGAAGGGGCCCTCTTTCTTACTAATAATTCTAATGCCACATTGCCTTACACCTTGGCATTATTTCTAAATGACACATTGCCACCATCCTGTTTCTTAATGGATATGAATAGCTTCTTAGTTCCAATCATATGCTTTTAGCCATCCACTAGCCATATGCTAATCATTGTCATCCTCATTTGTGGCTTCCAAGCATACCTACAATCACAAAGAAAATTCATTTTTGTTTAGGTACCCAAGCATACTTGTGTCCTAAAGTATTAAGCTTAGAAGGGCCCTTTAGCTTGAGTTGAACCTTCCTAATATAACAAAACACATTTATATGCCCATACCTTATGTAATAATGACATTAGAGCTTAGACTTGTGAGTGTTTCTCCTTTGAGGTCTTTTAGTATGAGTGAGAGGCGTTCTCACCCTTTGGTTATGTGAATGCATACAGGTGCAAGAATGGTAAAGAGTAGAAGGTGTGTTTTTGTATGCATGCCTCTTAGTGTACATGATCATGATTAGCTCTTTGAGGCTTAGTCTTTTAGCCTTGGGCTACCTTTCCCTTGCTTTTAGGCATATGAGCTTAGTGCTAAGAGCTCTTTGCTTCCCAATCACCTTTATGTTAGAAGTTAAAGGTGTAAATGCTTTGATAAAGATGGAAGGAAAAGACATATATGATGACGCCTCATTAAACTCAAGACCATGTCTCACATAGGGTGGTCTTTGAAATATAATGATTGTACCCAAAGCTTCATTCCCTTTATGAAAATTTGAGATGAATTTCTCAACTCAGTCACTTCATTTTTTAAGGAATCATTTTCTTTTCTTAAGGAATGAATGGAGGATGGAATTTAAGAAATTTGTTCTAAAGTTTTCTTAAGTTCCACATTAGAGGTTCTCAAGCTATAAACAAGATCACTTAATTTTTTTAAATCATCATCTAGTTTTGAAAACTTTTTTTTATTAATTTTCATTTTAAATTTGTATTTACCACATTTTAGGGACATTACTTCAAATAGCTCATCATCCTCATCCTCATATGAATCAAAGTCATCAAAAGATTGAGATGAAGTACTTACCTCATTAGAAGAGTCCTCTTAAGCCATGAAGCAAAAGTTGGCAACCTCTTTATCCTCATCCTCTCCACTTGAATCTTCATCCCAAGTTGCGTTGAACCCCTTTTTCTTCTTTAACTTAGGACAATCGAATTTGATGTGTCCTTGCTTCTCACATTCAAAGCATGATACAATATTCTTCTTTTCTTTAAAGTTGGATGATGTCTTCTTGAGGTTCCTTCTTTCTTCTTTTCATGAGCTCCTTGATACTCCTAAAGAGCATGGCAAGCTCTTTTTCCTCCTTCTCACTTTCATCACTTTCACTTATGCTTTCTTTTACTTCTTTATCTTTGCTAGAAGACTTAAGTGAAAATGTCTTTTTCTCTCCTTTATCTTTTCTCCCCAATCTTTTCCAAGGGAAGCATATTGATTATTTTGGTATTTACCTCATTATTGGTGAGTGTCCTTCCATACTTCTTCATATTATTGACAATGGCAAAAAGGCTATTTGTCATATTAGTGATGATTTCATGCTCCTTCATCATAAAAAGCTCTCATTCGATTACATACATCTCTAATGTACTTGACTTCACTAGTGTTGTGTGCTCATGACAGTTCTCTAAAGGTTACCATATTATATGAGTGGTGTGGCAATGTTGAACTCTCTTACATTCTTCTCTTAAGATGGAACTCAAGAGGATCACCATTGCTTTCTTGTTCTTGCCTTTTGCCTTCTTGTGAGCCTTAACCCACTATTCTCACAAAAGCAATTCTTCACTACACTCTACTACCCTAGTGGGTAGCTTTCACTCCTTTGTAACTATATCCCAAAGATCCAACATGTCACTATCAAGATAGATCTCTATTTTATACTTTTAATGAGTATAATCAAATCCATCAAAGAATGACTTAAGGTGAGAGTGCATTCCTTCTTATGTCATGATCTTTTCTTAAACAATTAAGATAAAAAAAATGAGATTTGGCTTTGATACCACTCATTGGCCTTTGTGCATTAAGAGGGTGTTGTAATTTGTGGAAAATTTAAAATTTTAGAGGGAAAGTAAGCGATTTAAAGTTTAGAGAAAGAGTAGGAGAAGAATGAACATAAACAAATTTATAGTGGCTCTTGTGTTAACCAACCCTACATTCACTATTCAATTCTCCAATTAGGTATTTCACTAACTTATAAGGGTGTTTTTCAAACTTACACCTAACTTACAATAATGTGTTTTACCAAGGCTCACATATAACCTTTATAAGTATTTTTCCAAGACTCACACTCAAACCTTATAAGAGTTTTTCTTAATTAAGTTCACTCTAAAACCCAAATCCAATGATGTTTAATGGCTCACACCTAACCTTTATAACTCAAGTATAAGGAACTAATGAGTTAAGAATTGAGAAATCAAATTATAAGAGTTTGGCCATAATTAAATGCTATCTTATTGCATTTAAAGCCATTTGCTGGAGTATTTATAGGTTTTAACAACTAAATAGTCATTATAGATGAAATATCTCCAAATCTTCAAAGTTGATGGCAAAATCCTGCATTTAATGCTTGTTAGATTGAGATCGCAGTCGCTACCGTAAGTTGCAATTACAATTCACAATTCGCTTTGGATTTTGCTTAGCCATAATCGAGATCTTCAAATGTGTCTAATGGCTAATGTCGCTTGGTAGTTTGACATTGGTTTTTTAAGGAACTAGCCATTGAAACCCTTTAAAGGTTATTAAAATTCCTTGTCACAATTTTGAAGGGTTGATAGCTCCTATCACTATTAATCCAACTAAAGTTTTGAAGTTCCCTAATTTGGGTAGATCACAGTCGCTACTAAGAAGTCACTACCACAACATTTGAACTTTAAACGTTTATCTTAACATGTGGCTCTATTTGTTTGGTCATTTGAAGTCCCTCTTTGAACATTTGAAGATAGCAGTTGTGGCTTAGGCCGTGACAAGCATTGTGAATCAAACTAAAGCTTTTGTTCCCAATTTTTCTTAAGAAAGTGGTTGCCATTCTTTAATCTCAATTACGAATTTGGTGACATTTTGGTACTTTGAGCATTTTACTTCCAATCACTTCTATTCAACTTTTAATTAGTTCCTAACTTAATTTCTGCATAGACAACACTTAGAAATGATATTAGAATTTTTCAATCTATATTGTCAAGATTAAAAAAGAGTTTTGACTTAGGTTTGATGAACCTAGGCCAACAACACAAAAATTAGTTAGTGAGTCTACTAGGTATTTACTAAGCTTATAATAGTTTATTTAACACCTATAATCTAAACAAGAGTATAGAAACCTCAAGCGACATTTGCTTAATAAGAGAACATAAGAGGATAGCTGTGAACTTTTATAAATCTTTCATGTTCTTTATTTTTCCTCCCTCCATTCTTTGCATATTTTTTATTCCATACATAATTATACAAATTTGTTAAGCCTAATTATAGGTAATGGCATTTTGAATGGTTATCTTACTCATAAGTTTGGCTCCTTGTTGGATAAGGGTTTTCAAAGAGTTGACATTTACTTTTTGGAAAGGTTTACAAGCACCACTAATAAGAAAACATACCTTAAAGTACTCCATAAAGAGTTTGCTCTAAAAGATAATACTTCTAGTCTTTTTATTGAGTGCATATTGTTCATTAATTTTGCAACATTTATTCCTATTTTTGCTAGTATTTTGTACCTAATAATAGAGTCTTAATTGTATTTTATTTTTATAGTTTCAATTTGATTTTTGGTGCTAAAATGAGCTTAGAGATGAGGATTGAGGTTGAATTTGTAATTTCTCAAGTTTTTAGAAGAAGTTTCAATTTTATGTAGAAGAAGTCTATTGATAAGGCGTGGCACGCTCTATCAGCCAAGAACCTATGAATTTCAACCTATTTTCTAGCATGTATTTTAGCCTAATTAGGAGATGATTAGATTTTATTTATTTCTTTTGCTTTGGTTGTTGTTATTCTCCTTTTAGAACTCTTATTTTAAAGGAGATAGGATTTTTTTTAGATTTTGAAAAATCTTTTTATAAGATTTGAGATTATCTTTCTCGATCTATAAATCGAAAAAATATTAGGAAGAAAGAGATGCAAAGAAACTTCTTTTCAATTGTATTTTTCTTCTTTATGAGTAGCTAAACACCTTTCATTTTGGTTAGAGATTAATGAAGCTTTGTTTCTACATCTATTGTGAGATATAATTCATTCATTGTTTATTTTATTACTCTTAATATTTATTTATTTTATGTAATCTTGAGATGACTATTTTTCTAATTGAATAGATGGGCCATTATTTAATTATCAACTTAGTCTATCGTTAATTAAAATTTCATTTTTGTAATTATATGAATGTTTCAATAGTTGTGATAAATAACATGATTGTGTATGGTGTTATGAGAATAAATAATGTAATTTAAATGAACTAAGTTTGTGTTTATTAATTAGAATTTAGTCTCTCTAGTTTCTAATGTTGTTAGTAGATTAAATCCTAAGAGTTTGTTTAAGGTTGTCTATTGATTAGAGAAGTAATAAAAAAAACTTATTTTGGTTATTGATAAATTAAGGAGAGATTGGCAACTCCAGCTTGTTAATAGCTATAACCAATTTATTCATGAGCAATAATTTATATCCTTGCATTAATGATCAATAGTGGAATCCAAACTGAATTAATTCTTTAACCATAAGCTTTTGTCATATTGATTTATTTCTTAACTTTATTTTCCTATTATTCTTGATTTATTTGCATTCACAAAATCTCTCCCCCATTTTATTTATTTTCTTTTTTGTTTTTAAGGATTTTAAATCTACCAATCCCTATGTACACAATTGTACTCATAGCTATATATAAATTAGTTTTGAGTAGAAATTATATTTTTATTAGATTCAACACTCATTAAATTTTGGCATTGTTATCAGGATTAGTGCCATTAATTTGTTCCTTTTAATTATCTACTTGGTTAATGGTCCGTCCTTCTTACACAATTGAACTTCAATTTGACCTTGAAATTGAAAATACAACTTGCTTATTAAGAAAGCAAACCAAACAAACTAAGCAATATTCTAACCATTCTATATCACCTTCACTTTCTAAATCAATGACAAAGACCAATTTAGTTGAATCATCCATTGATTTCGAAGAATTCATGGCTAACTGATACAAATGGCCAAGGTAAGTTAGTAAATGATCACTTCAACTTTAAGGCCCAATAACAAGAGGAAGGTTAAAGAAGTTCGAGAAGCAATTAGAGCATTCAAGCAATAAGGAATTGCAATTGGATTAGCCCAAGAAGAGCAAAGGATGCTTGAAGTCCAATAAAAGAAGATGAGACCTTAAACTCTTAAAAAGGAGTACTTAACTTAATCCAATGGAGGCAACTTTTGGAGAGTATCAAGGCCCAACTCAGTTCATCCAAAGTATGGAATATAAAGCCTAAGGCGTGAAGCAAAGAGACTAAAGCCTAAAGCCAAAGATATTTGACAAGATTTGTTTAGTTGTCATTATCTTCCTAATGTCGTAAAGAGACTACTCTCGTTGGTCAAATATTCTTTCAACTTTGGCTAGAATTCTTTGGTTAGTTATTTAGCTTTGTAAGGAACTTTACTTAAGGCATTTTAGTGCTAGAAGTTAGCTAGGCCTAATCTTGATGGCCAATAGGATTATTTCTTTTAGTTTCATTACGTGAGTGAGCTAACTTTTTCAAATAGGTTTAACATTTTGTGAATTTGGCTAGGGCATTGTAAAGCCTAATTAGAGTGTGATTTTTAGGGTTTTCAAATAACTTTGTAAGGGTATTTAAAACCCTCCCAATCAATTTTAACAAAATAACTAAAGTATTTTTGCTTATAGCATGTTGTGAGATTAAATTCTTTTCTCGAGTTCTCGAGTGAATTAGGTGAGATTGTTGAGTGAAGGCTTAATAATTTCATAAACTTATTGACTCTAATCTTAAATTAATGTAGTTAATTTAAGGGTTGAATGAAAAAAACACTTTAAATCTTTATAACTTAGGTCGCTATAAATATGTTTTCTAGAGGTCAAATGGGGATTTGAAGATCTATCTTATTTAATTCTTTGAATTCAGTTTGGGACTTGTGAGATCAAGTATATGGATTAGGAACTCTATAGCCTTGTTCATATCATTTGGTATTAAAGCCAAGGTAATTTCAAGATCAAAGGTATCATTCTTTTTTATTCTTGCTTTGTTCTTCATTGAAATCACTTTCTTCTTCTCTACTCCATTCAACCACTTTTGATTTCTTACATTCCAATTCATTTTTCTTCATTATTTTATCATCCAAATAAATTGTCTCATCATTATATATCATAATTCCAGAATTACATCTTTAAATTTCATTAAAATCGCATGCCTTTGCAAAATTTTCTTAAATTAAAAAACTTTGCAACATCTTCAATTTAGTGTTTCTTGTTCATTCCAATTCTATGTTATTCATTGATTAATCATTCTTATGTTGCTTATTATAGATTTGAAGTGTTAATTTCAAAAAATTCCTTGAAATTTAGAAGTTCATCAAATTTTTTTTAAATTAAGGAAACCTAATTTTTAGCTTATTTCTTGCAATTTCTTCATCCTTTTTTATTCCAATTTG
This sequence comes from Omphalea diandra, assembly GCA_949677035.1. NCBI lineage: Eukaryota > Viridiplantae > Streptophyta > Magnoliopsida > Malpighiales > Euphorbiaceae > Omphalea > Omphalea diandra. Next base: position 6,866 of record CATIWR010008714.1, read on the forward strand.
TTTCTTTTTGTTTTGAATAACTTTTTTTGTGTTTCTTGGTGTCTAGGGCTGAACCTTATCCAAAAAATACCTTTAATTTGCTCATTTCAACTACCTTAGTGTTTTCTTGTGTTTTTGGGTTGTTATATGTTTCTTTTAATTCTAAGTTTGTTTTAGCTTCCAAAAGTTAAAAAGAAAAAAAAAAGAAAGAAGTAAAAAAATGGTCAAAAATAAAAGAAAAGAAAGAAAGGAAGCTAGGTTGCATAAGAACTTATCTTGAACCAAAAAAACCTGATTTTAATTCTTCACTTTGCACTTGGCCTGGACTTGGTTTTTGCATCAATATTGTGTTCAAAACAACAATTTGCAACTTCTAAATCCATTTTGATCTTTAAATTGCGATTAGATCATTAGAATTTGTTTATTGCAATCAATTGCATTGTTTTTAAATTCTTTATTTTCTAAATCTTTCTAGGATTAGTTTTGCTTGTTTTGTATTCAATTTAGGCTTAATTTAACATAAAGTAACTTAGTCCTTAAAGAACCTAAAGAAAAGAATATGAAAGAGGCAAAATGCATGAGTGGTAAGCTTAAAAGAGGGTAAAAGCCTATTTTGAGTTGGTAAAGGCCTATTTTGAGTTAAACATAAGAGTGAGTGCCATCTTTTGAGTGTAAACACATAAGAGAGAGTTTGATGAGGTTTCATTTTATTATTGCTAACCATGGTAGATCCTAAAGAAGAATCGAAATAGAAGTTGTTCATGAAAGCTTTACAAGCTCATAAGCCTATATAGCAAAGCAATTCCAAGAAATGAATACGAATATTGAAAGTTTACAAATCAGTTCAAATTCCAACACCACCCATACCAATGCTAAGTAACTAAGGCGTGGTAGGCTTGTTCAAGGTGATGAGGAGGGCAATTCTATGAAAGGATTAAGGTGCTATCAACAAGCTTTACAATAGTAGTTTTTAGACACTACCAAGTTGTTACAAATAGACTTATATGTGCTACTAAAACCTTATCCCAAAAAAGTTTCCAGGTATTATCTTAAACCTTTCACAAAGTATGGTTTTTAAGATCTACTAACCAAGGGTTTCCTCAAACAAAATACAACTTTAAAGATGAGGATAACTCTATCACTTAAGCAATAAACTACTTTAAAGTGTAGTCACAAAGTATGCTTAATCCTGTTGAGAGTATTGAATGAATATCTAGAAAGTTTATTCTTCAACTCTATTTTAAAGATAACATTTGTAAGCTTTAAACAATGAACTTTTATTGATTACCAGAACACTTTTATTTACCTTTTTTTATTTAAAAAAGCTTTAACAATAGAATACTTAAAAAAGCTTTAACAATAGAATACTTACTTGATGAAACATTTCTCTGTTTGTTTCGATTAAGAACAAGTCCTTTTATAGGTTGAAATAAAGAACTAGCCATTAAAAGAAAGTTGTCACTTCATATTATAGTTGAAGATAGTCAACACCCATTAGAAATTCTCCACACCTGATGTTGAGTTATCAACCATCATTGATTTCATGAAAATAAGTGGTTGTCAAGCGAAATACAACTTCAATAGTCATTGGTACTAATGAAACACCAGTTGGGACTAGTTGTTAGAGAGAAGTTTGTCTAAGTTCTCCTCCTTTGACTTTCTCATTTCTTTACTTAACTAACTTTAATGGTTATTAGATATTCTCAATGCTTGTTGGCTTTAATATTAATCCCTGTTGAAGTATGAACAATGTTGGTTATGGAAATCTAGAAAGGTGTGAAGTTGATGCTCTGTTTTCCAAGATCTTTAACAATACTTCAATGGCTATTAGTGAACTTTCAATGCCCGTTGGACATGCTCAACACCTATTACGTTATTGGACATGCCTTATTGGAGGCTCTAAAAACTTTAGCTCAATCTAAGGAGCTTTTCCAATGCCTGTTTGTGAGATCTAATGCCCATTTTGAGATATTGAGATTTTTGCTCAATTTCAAGTCATTTGGCCCAACACATGTGAAAATGCAATGCCTATTGTGAGATTAAGACCAAAAGTTCATTGCAAAATTAAAACGCCTGTTGCTAAGTTCAATGTGCATAACTCATGTGTTTGAGTTATCCAAAACCTATTGTAATAGAGGACAATATTAGTTGTGAGATCCAAAAGACTTTGCTCATGCTAGGGTGATACTCTAATGCCTATTGAGTTCCTTCAATGCTCATTACCAGAGTTACAACACCTGTTGGATAATGGTAACACCAGTTAGACTGTTAAGCTTAATTTGCTTGATCTTTACTCTCTTAATACTTAAAGTTTCTAATCATAACTCTTTTTCCAATCATCATAATTTAACAAATTGATGTACCTATAAGAATTAACTTAAATAACTTAGACAAAAGTTAGCTCTTAAATATATTTATGATCATAAAAAAAGACTTGGAACCTAAAGGTTCAACATTCTCCCTTTTCTTAATGATGACAAATAATCTTTCAAAGTAAATCAATCTTATAAAAATAATAGGAGTACATCATATAAAGTGATCAATTACTAACTCATCATTTGTCCAAACTCCCATTAAAGCAAGGTTTTCTCCTCCTTTTGTCATTATCTAAAAAGAATCAAACATCAATAGCAAGGGAATATAAATCACATAAAAAGAAAATATAGACAAAGAGTTAACTTTCTATTGCAAAAGTAATATTGTGAAATACATCAGCTATTTTTGAAAACATGGATAAAAATAAAGAAGAAATAAAACAAATTATGCATCTTGAGGAGATGAGGTTTTAGAAGGTGAAATGGGTTTTGGCTCTAAGGACTCTAAGGATTTTTTAGACCATCTGTTGCATCTGGTTCCTTGGAGGGAGGATCTTTAGGATATTGACTCATCTCAGATGGAACCTATTACTGCACTTGAGTATTTAGACTCCCTAGTTACATATTCAACCCTTCTACTATCCAATCCAATGTTTGGTTGATGTCTTTTATCTCTCTTTGAAGTTTTTGAATCTTCTAGTGTAAAGAGGTAGTAGAGGACTCAATTCTTATTACTACAGTAGTAAGGACTTCTAGTTGCTCAAGGACCTTTTGCTTAAAGGGTGTAAAGGTTGAAGCAGCTAGAGTAGGTGCACTTATGTCTATTCCTTTAACTACTATCACCCCTACCTTTATAACCTCTTCAATATCCTCATTTTCCTCATCCTTTTAAAAAGCTTCCCCTTCTTCAAATACCTTTTTTATCAACATAGTGTCTAGTCTTTACAGGATCCCTATGCTCAGTAGTATATTTTCATAAAAATAGGCTTACTATGAGGCAACTTTTCCAGCACTATATTGTCTGCTTCAAGCTATTCTTCAGTTTAATGGATTTCTTCTTATAAACTTTGCAATCTTTGTGATATAATGGGTCGTCATAAATTTGTTTGCCTTATCTACTTGCCCATTTATTCTTTACATCAAGAGCAAGGGTGTATTCATTTTTTATTTGTTTTCATGCACTAAAGGTAGAAGAGATCTATTGTGGTGCAGTTGTCTTTTGATTGGCCTCTTCCATTTATGTTCCAGGAATTGAATTTGTGTGCAATTCTTAAGGCTTACCTCTTGATCTTAGAAGCCTTGTTATTGTTATTGTTGTAGTTCCTTCTTCCATCAGTGATCTATTTCAAAAATTGATTCACATAAACTTTAAAGGTTGGAAGAGGCTCTATCAAATCGGTACTGGTAGCATCCAAACATTTAACCAAGTCATTTGGTTTGAGTGTATACTTTTTCCCAAATTGTCTAAACTTTATTATGCATTCTTAAAAATATACTTCACATTCACTGCCTAACACTTTCAGGATTGCTAAAAATTCCACTGTCAGCTCCAGATATGAGGGTTCTCTAAGATGGCAAAACAATTCCGACCATTAACTCTTTAGCTTTTATACTAACCCATATTTTTGTAGGTCATTCCACTCTAAGAACTTTCCACCTTTAAGATGTCTCTTCAACAATTTTAGAGCTAATTCCTTTTCCTTTTCCTTTTCCTTTTCTTTTTTGAGATGAAATTGTTGAACTAAAGGAAAAGGTATGGGAGTGTGCTTAGTTTCAGTGGCCTTCCCTTTCCCCTTTGAATCTTGGCCAGTTTTGGATTTCTTAGTTTGTTGCTTGTTTATAAAGGGTTTTTCAACTCTTTTCTTCAGCTGAGCTATCATTTATTTCTAATTTTCTTTAATTTTGGAGCTAGAATAAAAAGGTTGAGGGTTTTTTCGAGCTAGTTGTTTGTATCTCTTAGTGGAATCTGGCTTTGGTGTCATTTGATTATGTGAATGAGTGTTTAATGCAAAGGAATATATAAAAATTTATATTAGAAATTAAGAAAAACATGTAGAGAGCTAAGCAAAAAAGAAAAGTAAAATGATTTTAGGTTTTGAGGAGGTTTAAATAGAAGTTCAATGACTTCCCTTTTTTTAAAAAATATGACAGCTGAGAGTGTTCAATGATCGTTGGGAGTGTTCAGCGATCAATGTGAGTTAGGCAATGGCTGTTGGACATGACCTGTAGCTTGCTCTTACAAGTGTTCTTCAGCCAATGTTGGTGGCTGGTTCACAGCGGCCATTAGGTGATGAACAATGGTTATTGGAGATTCATAATGATCATGAAGATCAATAGAATCAGAATGAGGAACTCACTGGTAACGCACCGGTCATTGGGAGAAACACAACGACCATTAGCCATGTTTTTCATTCAATTCTCAGTTTACAACCCAAATTTTCAAAGTTATAACCATTTTGAAAACTTAGTTGATAACCATTTTAAAAACTTAGCTGATGAATGTTATTAATCAAATTCATTTAAATAATCATGAATTCAACTAACATAAGGATAGTTTAATTAACATCATACACAATTAAAATCTCTAGCTATTGAATCTAAAGACTTTAATGGTGATCAATTCAAGTAACAATGATCAAGTATCAACACAATAATGATCATAAATAGATTGAGAAGGAGAAGAACCTGTTGGAAGCTATTTTAAGGTATTTTCATCAATCATACCAGGTTTTCTTTTAATGAATTTCATCATAAAGAGGTTTAGTAAAAATATCTACCAATTGATGGTTAGTATCAACAAATTCTAACACAATATTGCCAATATTTGCATGATCCCTAAAAAAGCGATGTCTTATATCTATGCTTACTTCTATAATGCCGAATGGGATTCTTAGACAAGTTTAAGGCACTAATGTTATCACACTTAATAGCAACTTGATTTATAATCACTTTGAATAAAAAAAAGTTATTATTTCATCAATAGGATTTGTGCACAATAAAGGCCAACTGCCACATAGTTAGCTTATGCAATTGATAAAGCAACTAAGTTTTGCTTTTTGCTACTCTAAGACACTAAATATTGACCAAGTAATTCACACATGCCTAAAGTGTTATTTCTATCTAAGGTACACCTGGCAAAATCAACATTAGAAAATGCATTCAATTCAAATAAAGAGCTCTTATGATACCAAAGTCCTAAGTTAGGAGTACCCATAAGATATTTAAGTATATGTTTCACAACATGCAAATGTGAATCTTTAGGATTAGATTAATATCTATTACATAAGTAAACATTAAACATAATGTCATGTCTAAAGGTTGTGAGATAGAGTAAATTGCCAATCATACCTCTATACAGCTTTTGGTCTACATTCTTACCATGTTCATCCATGCTTAGCTTGATGTCAGTGCTCATAAGAGTTTTACATGGTTTGCTATTTTTCATGCCAAATCTTTTGATTAGTCCCTTTGTATATTTGGCTTGGTTGATGAAGATTCTTTCTTTTCCTTATTTGATTTGCAATCCAAGGAAGAATTTGAGTTCTCTCATCATGTTCATTTCAAACTCACTCTTCATTACTTTAGAGAAATCTTCACATAAGCAAACATTAGTAGCACTAAATATGATATCATCTACATATATTTGCACTAACAATAAGTTTCCATTCTTTGCCTTAGAAAAGAGAGTTGTGTTTACCAAATGTTTGGAGAAACCTTTCTCTACTAGAAAGTTGCTCAACCTCTCATATCAAACTCTTGGAGCTTGCTTCAAGCCATACGGCGTGTTGGTAAGCTTATACATATTATTAGGAAAGCAATGGCTTTCAAAGCTAAGGGATTGTTCAACGTGTACTTCCTCATTAATGTACCCATTTATAAAAGCATTGTTGACATCCATTTGATATAACTTGAAATTCATATGAGATGCAAATGCAAATAGAATTCTAATAGCTTCAAGTCTAGCTATAGGTGCAAAGGTCTCATCAAAGTCAATCCCTTATTCTTGGTTATAGCCTTTGGCTACTAACCAAGCCTTGTTCCTAACAATGATTCCATGTTCATCAAATTTGTTTCTATAGACCCATTTGGTTCTAATAGTGGAATTATGCGGTCTACACTTGGTTTCTCTCAAATTAATTGAGTTCTTCTTGCATAAAAGAACCCAATGTTAATCTTTAATGATCTCACCTATGGTTTTAGGCTCAATAAGGGATACAAAAGCAAAATTTGTACTTGCATTTCTAAAGATGATCTAGTTGTTACTCGACTTGATGGATCACCAATGATAAGATCTCTTGGATGATCTTTCTTAAAAATCTAGTCCCTTTCTAGCTGAGTTTGCTCTTGACTAGGAATAGGAAGAGGTGCATCTTTAATTCCTTCATTCCTTATGTCTTGTCACTTATCCATATTCTTTTCTTCTTCTCCAATATTTAGCTCACTTATAGGACCCGCAAGATCATCAACTTCATCTTTTTTTCCTAAGTAGTAGGGTTAGATTCATTAAATGCAACATGCATAAACTCTTCTATAATAAGTGTTCTCTTGTTGAAGACTCTTTACTTTTTGCTAGTAAATAGATATATACACATACATACATATACATATATACATATAGATATATACACATACATACATATACATACATACATATAGATATATCCACATACATACATATATATATATATATATACGGTTCAATCAAATTCTCAATTTAGATATCATAAAATATCTGGATCCATTCGATTTACTTATTCCTAGTCCGATTCAATTTGAAGATTTTTTTAAAAAAAGAATCAGTTATTTCAGTTCTAGTACCAAACCAATACAGTTCTGGTACCAAACCAGTCCAATTTCTCGGTCCAATTCGAGAATCTCTGTTCTCTATGCTCACTCCTATCATCTACTTTGACAAATGCATAATGCATACCTCCTAAGCTAGATATTCCAGTGGTCCCAAATAGATCCATGTGAAGCAATTGTAATGGTCTAGATGAACTTACTTTGTTCTTGGCATTGAATGAGGATTTAATTTGTTTACCTCTTTGGCAAACTTCATAAACTCCTTCCTTTGCGAAGTAGACCTTTAACCAAGTTTTTTCACTTTAGCTTATTGAAGAGTTTCATGATTGCATGTCTTAGCCTTCTATGCCAAGTTTTACCTTCATCCACTATAGAGACTAAACACTTTGTATTATGGTAAGCAAGAGAATTTAAATCAATCACATAAATATTATGAACTCTTCTACCAATGAACATAATTTTGTTGTCACTCATCCTTGATACATAGTATGCTTATGGCTCAAACATGACTCTTAGGCCTTGTCACACAACTGACTTACACTTAGCAAGTTGTGTTTAAGTCCATCAATAAGGAACACTTTATCACGGATAGGTGAATCATCATCCTAACCAACTTTACTTGTGCCAATAATTTTGGCTTTGCCATTGTCTCGAAAAGACACATTTCCTAGACCTTGAATCTTTTCCAATTGTGAAAAGAACTTCATTTCCCCTGTCATGTGCTTTGAACATCCACTATTAAGATACCACTATTGCTCTCCAATTTGGGATTTCAAGCACATCTGTAAAGTAAAGAGAGTTATGTCTTAGGTACCCAAACCTTTTTAGGTCCTAATGGGTTAGCTCTTGTCAACTACTCATCGTGCCTTCTAGATTGGCAATCATAGGCAATATGACCATATATACCATAGTAAAAATAATCACTATCAAAATGAGCTAGTGTCCTACTTCTAGGTGGTACATACATGTAATGTCTCTAAGACTTTAACTCCTTTGAGACATAAATGTTGTGTGTGTTTATTCACGTAGGTATACCAATTTTTGTGTCTTTGCACACATTGCCTTTTAGGCTTGTTAGAGTGATACAAGTAGGCATAATTAGCTCTATATGGAGCTTTTCTCAATGGTGTATGATTGTGTTGAGGCTTCCCTTTTAAGCCATCATTAGTGGCATTTGCCTTTTTGGAAGCCTTTTACTTCGTAACATGGTTAGAAACATTATTCTCTTTGGCCTTAACAAAGACCGTTCAAGTAGTGAAGGGAGCAGTTGAAGTGGAGGCATTATAGCCTAACCATGCTTGATGGATGGGCTTCTTTGAACCTTAAGGATGGAGTCTAACTTCTCTTTTCCTTTAGTTAACTTGTTGAGGCATTTTAGAGTTTCTAACTTCAATTATGAGAGGCTTAACCTTCTTAGCTAGAGTTTCTTGACCCTTAGCATAATATTTTAAATATTTATTCTCTTTTTTAAAAGAGGAAGTGCTAAACTTAAAAGTCTCAACTATTATAGTGAATTTGGTAATTACAAAATACAATTCATCTCTAAAGTAGGAGTCAAAAGGATTTACCTTTTGTCAACTATTAACCTTCTTTGAACTAGTGAATTTGATAAATGTTTCATAAATTTATGTATGCATTTGTATTTTTTTAGTCTTTACTTCATTAGTTCCTTCTTGTTGAGTGTGCAATGTGTTCCATATTTCTTTGGCTAATGTATACATTTGCGAATTAACATACTGAGATTTGTAGATTGCATAGAAGAGAACATGCATTGCTCTTCTTTTCTTGATATTTGCCTTTTTTTCTTCAGTTGTCCACTCACTTTTTGGCTTAGGTACCACAACATCTCTATCTAGTTTTATTGGAACTTCTCTTCCTTCCTTAACAGTATCCCACAAAATATTGATTTCACTATCAAGAATGATCTACATGTAATTTTCAAGTAGCCATATTCATATCCCTTGAAAAATGGAGGCTTATGGATGGATTGTAATTCTTCATGACTTGCCATGATCTTTGAGCTATGCACTTAAGCTTAGATCAAGAGAGTTGCTTTGATACAAAATGTTGTCCCTTGATGCCCTAGAAGGGTGGCTTAAATAGGGCAATGATAAGTAATTAAAAGCAAAAACTAAGTGCAAAAATGTATGATGAATCATGACACAAGATTTATAGAGATTGGACACAACTTGCCTATGTCCTCTCCTATAATATTCCCACTACAGTCTTCACTATCTAGATAACCTAAGATGCTATCAACAACCTTTACAATAATAGTTTTTGAGCACTACCAAGCCATTAAAAGTAAACTTATGGGTGCTATTAAAACCTTATCCCAAAGTAGTTTCCAAGTACTACCTTAAACCTTTCACAAAGTATGGTTTTTAAGATCTCTTAACTAAGGGTTTCCTTAAACAAAATACAACTTTAAAAAGGAGGATAACTCTCTCACTCAAGCTATTAACCACTTCTAAGTGCAGTCACAAAGTATGTTTAATCTTGTTAAAAATATTGAGAGAATATCTAGAAAGCTTATTCTTCAAACTTTATTTTAAAGATAACACTTATAAGCTTTAAACAACGATGATCGCTATATCACTCTTGGTTCATCTTTTTTATTTGTAAAAGCTTTCATAATAGAATACTCACTTAATATAGCAGTTCTTTGTTTACCTCTATTGAGAGCAAGTCCTTTTATAGGTTGAAATAAAGAACTAGTAATTAGAAAGAAAGTTGTCACTTTATATTACAATTAAAGATAGTTAATGCCCGTTAGGAATTCTCTACGCCTATTGCTAAGTCATCAACCATCAATGATTTCATGAAAATAGGTAGTTCTCAAGCAAAATACAACTTTAACGATCATTTGTAATATTAAAATGGTCATTGGGACTAGCTGTTAAAGAGACATTTGTCTCAACACTCCTTCTTTGACTTTCTCATTTCTTTATTCAACTAACTTTAATGGTTGTTGGATATTCTCAATGTCTTTTGGGCTTCAATATCAATCCCTATTGAAGTATGAATAATGTCATTATAGATTTTTAGAAAGTTGTGAACTTGATGCTTTATTTTCCAAGATCTTCACAGTACTTCAACAGTTGTTGGTGAACTTCCAATGCCTATTAGACATCCTTAACAACTATTGCATTGCTGACCTTGCCTCATTAGAGAGTCTAAAAACTTTAGCTCAATCTAGGGAGTTTTTTAATGCCTATTGGTGAGGTTCAATGCCCATTTTGAGATCTTGAGAGTTTTTCTCAATTTGAAGTCAATTGGTCTAACACCTATTGCAAAATACAATGCCTATTATGAGATAAGGAACAACACCTATTGCAAAATTACAATGCCTGTTGCTAAGTTCAATATGCATAGCCCAAGTGTTTGAGTTATCCAACGCCTGTTGCAATAGAGGACAACATCTACTATGAGATCTAAAAGACTTTGCTCATGCTAGGGTGATACTCCAACACTTGTTGAGTTCCTTTAATGCCCATTGCCAGAGCCACAATGCCTGTTGGATAATGGTAACACCCATTGGACTGTCAAGCTTAATTTGCTTGATCTTTACTTTCTTAATGCTTAGAGTTTCTAATCATAATTATTTCTCCAACCATCATAGCTCAACGAATTGATGTAGCTGCAAGAATTAACATAAATAACTTGGACAAAGATTAGCTCTTAGATACATTTATGATCAATAAAATAAGAATCAGAACCTAAAGGGTCAATAGAGGTGCTTTGTGATATTATTCCTATGCATGCTAGCCATATACTTTTAGGTAAACCATGACAATTTGATAGTCAAGCCAAACATGATGGGTTCTCTAATATTTATTTATGACAAGCATATTATTTTGTATTCTTTATTACCTTAACAAATTTATGGGGATCGAAAAATAATGAGAGAGAAAGAGAGTGCATTTAACTAAGAAAAAGAAAAATCAATGCGGTAAAAGGAGAGTTATGAGAAAAGCAAAGAGTAGAAAAATGAAGGGATAGAGTGATGCCAAAAGACAAGAGAGGGGCATACAAAAGGAGAGGGTGTGAAAAGAGCTTTTTATGCTCATAAAAGAGTGATGTGAGGAAGGCCTTGTTAGCCAAAACACCCATGGCTATGCTTTTGTAAAAGATTTGCAACAAACGTGTTTTTCTTTTAGTGATGAATTAACAAATTTTCTTTTTTAATTCTTTTGTTTCTTTGTTACATGACTTTTCATATTTGTTTCCTAAGGAAGGGCCCATAGGATTGCCACCTTTAAGGGGTATAAAATATCAGATAAATTTTATTCCTGTCTCACATATACATAATAGACCTACCTATAAAAGTAATCTTGAGGAGACAAAGGAGCTTTAAAGGCAAGTTGAGGAACTTATGGACAATGGTTTGGTAAGGGAAAGTATGATTCTATGTGTTGTACCTATTTTACTTATTCCTAAAAATGATGGATCTTGGCATATGTGTATATATTGTAGGGCGATTAACAAAACAATAATTAAATATAGGGATCCAATTCCTATGTTAGATGAATTGAATGGTGCATGCATGTTTTCTAAAATTGATTTGAAAAGTGGTTATCATCAAATTAGAATGTGTGAAGGAAATGAATGAAAAACAAATTTTAAAACTAAATATGGATTGTGTGAATGATTAGTTATGTCTTTTGGGCTAACTAATGACCCTAGTACTTTTATGAGATTAATGAACCATATTTGCATGCATATCTAGGAAAGTTTGTGGTAGTTTATTTTAGTGACATTAATGTTTATTCTAAGTCTTTAGAAGAATGTTTAGACATGTTAGATTAGTTTTTGATATTTTGTGATAAGAGAAATTGTATGTTAACTTTAAAAAGTGTTCTTTTTATGCTTTTAAGCTTATTTATCTATGTTTTGATGTTAGCAAAGATGGAATAAAAGTTGATGAAAAAAAGGTTAGTACAATAAAAATTTGGCCAATTATATATAGTATAAGTAAGGTAAGGACTTTTCATGGTTTAACAAGTTTTTATAGGAGGTTTGCAAAGGATTTTAGCACTATTGTTGCTCCCTTGATTAAAATTATGAAAAAAAAATGTTGATTTTAAATAAGGGGAGGCACAACAAAAAGCTTTTGACTTGTTGAAATCAAAATTAAGCAATGCACCTTTGTTAGCTTTGTCTAACTTTGCTAACTCTTTTGAAATTGAATGTGATGCCTCAAGTTCTAGTATTAAAGCTATTTTGATGCAAAAGGGAAGACTGGCCATCACCTACTTCAGTAAGAAACTTAATGGGCTTACACTAAAGTACCTAATTTATGATAAAGAGATGTATGCTTTAGTTAGGGCTTTGTAAACATGGCAATATTATCTTGACCTAAGGAATTTTTTATTCATATGGACCATAGTTTGTTAAATACCTTAAAGGACAATAAAAATTGAATAAAAGACATGCTAAATGGTGTGAATTTATTGAGTCTTTTCCATATGTCATAAGGTATAAACAAGGTAAGGAAAATATAATGTTTGATGGACTATCTTAAAGGTATACTTTTTTTCTTTTATTTTTTTTATGTTAAATTGCCAAGTTTTGAGTATATCAAAGATTTGTATACTAGTCGTTCAATTTTTTGTGATTTCTTTACAAATTATGAAAAGGGTATTTTTGAAAGATTCTTTAGGTATAATGGATACTTGTTTAAAGATAACAAATTTTGTGTAGCTAAGAGTTCTTTTGAATTGCTAGTTAGGGAAGCCTATGCTGGTGGGCTTATAGGTCACTTTAAAGTCTGTTGTCCCTAGGCACCAAGAGGGGGGGGGGGGGGGTTGAATTGGTGGATAAAAATTTTAAAAAGCAAAGATAAAGGGGAGAAGAAAGAAGAATAGAGACACAAACAATTTATAGTAGTTCGGGCAAAATTGACCCTACGTCCACTCCCCAATCACTCAATTGGGTATTTCACTATCTCAATGGTGTTTTCAAGCTCACACCCAACTTATACAACTTGTGTTTTGATGGCTAACACACAACCTTACAATAAAGTATTTTCTAGGCTAACACAAAACCTCACTCAAGTGTTTCACTAGACTCAGACTTAAACCTTTCTAAAAGTGTTTTTACAGGCTAACACAAAACCTCACAACTTGGTGTTTAATGCTCACACCTAACACTTACAATTATATAATGAAGATGAAGAAAATGAGTAGCAAAGATTGAGAGCTTTAATCACTTGTAATAAATTCCTTAGCAACCTTCTTCATGGTTGTTTGGTGGAGTATTTGTAGCCAAACTTCACCAAAGAGACGTTACAGATCATAGCTCATCTAATCTTTGAGACATGCTTGACAGATTTTGCATTAAATGCTTGTTAGGATGAAATTGCGGTCACTACTGCCGTTCGCGGTCTCGAAATCCAAATTCTTCAAGGGAAACCCCGTTTGTGTCTAACGGCTAGTCCACGTGGCAGCTTCTTATTAGTTCTCTAGAAAAATATAGTCATTATCTTTTACCTACTTTCAGAAGTCGCGGTCGCGAGTTTTCTTGCACAGGCCGCGACAAAGGACGTGAATCCTTCTACCAAAGTGGTTAACTTTCTTCCACACGAATCGCGGTCGCTACCAACAAGATGTCTCTGCGATTTTTGACTTCCAACAGTCTTCTGGGACACTTGTCAAGCTGTGGTTATGGACTGCTTCCCTCTTGAGTTACTTTGAAATTTACGGTCGTGACGAAGGTGTGACTTGCACCGCAAATTCGTCTGTGTCATTTTGGCTTCTTCCTTTCCAAGGGTCGCGACCGAGAATGACTCTGCGATTTTGCCTGCTTGAATTTTGGCATGTCGTAACATGAGTCGCGGTCACTAATCCTAGATTGCAATCGCGATTTACATGTCACTTTGGAGTTTCTCAACTCCTTTCATTTCTTCTTGAGAGATTGATTCATATCTGCAAAAACAACACTTATTTGAAATATTAGTGATGATCAATCTACTTTGTCAAGATCAAAAGAGGTTCTAAACCTAGAATTAATCATCCTAGTCCAATAATCTCCCCCTTTTTGATTTTGACAACCTAGATTGATCTAAAGTAAAAAATAATTATAGTGTAGTACAGTTGAATCATTACTTATCAAGGATTCCTAAGTGTAAAATAACTTAGCAAAAAACTTTCAAAACTTTCTAAGTGTAAAACTAATTTGCTTAAGTTACTCCCCCTTAACTTATGCATTTGCTTGCTTACTCCTTTTTTTACT
>CATIWR010008722.1:0-10065 GCA_949677035.1 Omphalea diandra
TATATATATATATATATATATATGTATATATATATATATATATTTACAAACTCATTACATGAGAAGAAGGTTGGTATCAATTCATTGAGATTTTCTTGAAAGTAAGTCAATTTAATTTATATATAAATTTATTATTTGTTACTCCATATTTAATTTTAGGTGATCAAAATTAAACAAATCAATTAGTTTAGTTATGAGTGGTTTTAGGATTTCAATTAGATTTTTGTTCAAATTTAAATTGAAGTTTTTTTTATTAGAGTTTAACAGAGATCTAAATGTTGATTTTGACTATATAGTTTTAATATATGATGGTGATTTGATCATTTATGGCACAATCATTAATAATTGAGTAGTTTACTTAAATATATTTAATAATAGGAATTTTTCAAGATTATAAATTTTGAGTAAGAACTTAGAAATTTTATATCTGGAGCTATAAAAAATTTTCACTGTTAATAGTTTTATATGTTGGTGATCTATATGTCGAGTTGCATGATTTAAAATTTTAGATTGATCCAACAGTGAAAAATATATTCATATAGATATTTTTATAAATTGTTTAATAACAAACCTGTGTAGTGCAACAATAAAAATAATCAATTTGAAATAGTAAATGATAATATTTTAATCTCAAAGTTTATATAAAGTATTTAGGATCTATCTAGTATTATGTGTAAAAACTTTTAGAAGTTTTAGAATACTTAATATATCACTTTTAGAGTTGTTTAAACTTGTTATACTATGGAAGCTCTTAAGCATAATAATCAATTTTAGAATGTAATTTAAAATAGCAGAAGTATCCATTTAATCTCAAATTTTATGTGGAGTATCTCTAACATATTTATTATGATATATAACATTTCAAAATTTTTGGAATAATAGATATATTAATCTAAGATCAAAACATATTTAATGTCCTATAAAAGCTATCAAGTAGAAGAACCTATTTGAGGATTCAAGTAAAAATAGTAAATGACCTTATTTGGATTTTGAATTTTACATGAAATATCTAAGATATAGTT
Organism: Omphalea diandra; assembly: GCA_949677035.1. Classification (NCBI taxonomy): domain Eukaryota; kingdom Viridiplantae; phylum Streptophyta; class Magnoliopsida; order Malpighiales; family Euphorbiaceae; genus Omphalea; species Omphalea diandra. Next base: position 1,023 of record CATIWR010008722.1, read on the forward strand.
TAAGTAATCTATAATTTTTATGAATTTGTTAGAATACATAAAATATTTATCTTGATAGAAATTTATATGATGTTCAATATGAACTCATAGTTAGGACAACTTACATTATTGAATATATGAGATACAAATGTTATAGGATTAAATTTAACGGTTTATTGAGAATTATTTTTGGATAATTTTTAATTTATAACTAAGTTATTTTGGATGAGACTTAAGATATTATGAAAGTGTTATAATGAGAGATTTTGTGTTTAATAATTTTAGGAATTAAATTATAACTTCAAATATTAGATTACAAATATAAGTAAAATATATTTGTTAATTAAAATTTTTGAATGTACTTGTATTTGCATATTTAGGATTATAATTATAATTTAAATTTTATGTATTAATTACATGTGATTAAATATAATCATATGATCATATAGGCGGTGCTATCGATGGTGGATTGACGTATGTGAGTTATATGTTAATGCTTATATTAAGGTGAGGAATTATATGGGCACACTTGAATTGAAAATAAATGATTGATTTATAATTGGATTTATGTGCATATTTGATTATGTGCTTAGAAGTTAGAGAACATATATTATATGTGTATAACATATTTATTAAATATTATTTGCTATCTGTAATGTAATTATTATTATTATGTGTTGTTCTAGAAGACAAAGAGTTGAATCCCATGGTGCACCTAGGCCATATGTACAAGTGCATATGGATATAAGCTTATGGAGGATAATTTGGTGTATACTTGTAACATCCTTATCCTCATTCATTGGCATTATCACATGAACATATTTATTGCATAAATGAATTGAAATCCCACATGAATATATGCATTGGATAAATGATCATTTAGATTTGTGAATTAGATAAGCATGATGATGACACTTGCACAATTGCATTTGGGACACTTGAACATATATGCAATGTTTGTATAGTTGCATGACAAATTATCTTATGTTGAGTGCATCATATAACATCATAAATAATGGTGTTTTAGAACTTATTTAAAGGTATAAGGAGCATATGGGGGTTAAAAAATGGATGGAGATGTTGAAAGAGTGAAGAAGAGGGACTAAAAGAGGAATATTGAATTTCCAACCAATGGTAGTGAGACACCATGATTTTATCTTATTAGGGTAGGTATACAAATTAAATTTTTTATCTTTTAGGATCATATTGGAGAGCCAAAAATGTGAGGAAGCGCACAAAATAAAAAGAAACAAAGGAAGAAAGCAAGAAGAAGAAGAAGAATAAGAAGAATGAGAGGGAAAATAATGAGCTAGCTTAGAGGAAACCATAAGCTTTTCTAGTTTTAGTAAAAGAGGTAAGTGATTTTATGTAACGACCAATTGTGTTTACCAATAAATGTAATGACCACTTGTGTTTACAAATCATGTTGCTCTGATACCAATAGCTGTAACGACCATATTCATATTTGCTCTGATACCAATAAATGTAACAACCATTGATACCACTGAATGTTAGCATTTTTTTTCTACCATAATCTATTATACTACAATCGGTACCTATCAGAGCACTCAACATCCAAAATTTTCCCATCGGCCCTGCGATGTCATACACACCGAGATTTGCACGTCTGCCCAGCGTATGCTTGAGCCCTCTCTGATACCAAAATTGTAACATCTAAATTCATTTGTCAAACCAATAATTGTGATATCTATTGTTCTCATTTGTAAATCAATTCTCATTTGTAAATCAACTTTGATATCACAACTTGTAACGTCACAATGTGGCTACAGCTGGTACCTATCAGAGCACTCAACATCCGGGATTTGCCTGTCGGCCCTGTGATGTCATACACACTGGGATTTGCACATCTACCCCACGTGTGCTTGAATCCTCTGATACCACTAACTATAACTATCATTTTCAGTTGCAAATCATGGTATTTCACGTTCGAAAATGCATACACATTGAGGTTTATTCATCATCTATATATAATCCCATATGTATTTAATGTACACTTGTTAACTAATGTTAGGACCAGTTACCATAACTAGTTCCTATCAAATGTATGTACATGACGCAATGAGAGAGTTGGAATTCAGCTGACGACCTATGTTTCATGTGTCTCTATGCAAAACTTTATGTACCAAAGTGTCCAAAGTCTATGCTTCAGTATCTGAAAAATAATTGTAATTTGGTGAGTTACAACTCAGTGAATAAAAATAATAATCAAATCCTCATGACATAATCCATAATCAAATATCATCAAGATACATTGCAAGTATAACAATTGACTATGTAAGTGCAAATGCAATAGCTTTATTTTTGTCGTGACTGAGCAAGGCAAACATTGCTCTCGGGATATTCATCTGATTCTTGTAACATATGATTTGGGACCTATTGGTCCATCTTTTTATAATTTGCAAGTGTTTGACAAGTCGATCACAAAGCCCCTTTTAGTTCCATATGCAAGTGCTTATTCACAAATGATATGCCAAGTAATCGTTAAGAGCATTTAATTCTCACTTGGCCTGTATTCCCATGTAACAGGTAACAATTCAATCATATATATATGTAATAGAACATAATCATATTATTTTCATGTAACATGTAACAATTCAATCATATATGCATGTAATAAAGTATAATCATATCATACTGTTATCACCTACACCCATTGAATCCAATTATGGTTTTTACTCACCTTTTGATGTGACCAACCTTTATGGTAGAGCTTCTTCAAAGCATTGAGATCCTAACATTTGATACATACATGGTTATAAGTATATCAAAATGATTATGAATGCTTAGTGTGCAGTTATGGCATGATTCATGCAAGTGTACCTAGTGTTTATACATATTTTCCTTATATGGCAGCCTGAGCTTGCTACATAGTCATAGCAATAACTCCTGATATACTTATCTAAATGGCTTGATTATTTTTTTAAAACAAACTAGACATATAATGGGACAACATATTCAAATTTTAGGCTAATATCAGATACACATAAAATGTGGTGAATTTTGAAGTTCTGCCCTGTTGCAATGTCATCGTAGTCTGAGTACGTCTTACATTCTTAGGAATATCTTAAATTCTACTAGTCCAATTGTAATAATATTCGACCATCAGTTACAAAACATATAAATGAACATTTTTCATGTTTTACTCATTATCAATTTCAGTCTATAAGGTCACCAAAACAAAGGACCAATCTCAGGCAAGTAGGTTCATAACATGTTGACAACAAGTCATGATAAAGGGACAATATCTCTGCAACCATGTTGTATTTGGCAACAATATTTCACAAGTATGTAGATCATACATAAATATACAACTTTCAAGTTTGGACCATCATCAAATTCTGAGTCTATGGTCATCAAATTCTTAGAAAACCGAATTAAAAGAAATGTGGTGTGTCATCTAGGTACAGAGTTAGTCCCAATCAATGAGTCATAACTCTTTCCACACAGAAAATCAATCAAAACTGGTTTATAGTGTTTATAGAGGACATAATTCTACAAATTTCATGTTTTACACTTTATCAAAATCAGAACATAAAGCCATCAAAATATAAGAAAACAGAAGACTGAGATCATCTCGGTTCATTTTTGAACCAGTCTTGATGAAGGAGCCATATCTCTTTACACACACAGAATCAAGTAAAACTGTTTCATATGCATTTATATGAGACATAAGGATACAACTTTCATATTTTGCACTTTCCCCAATTTTTCTTCTAGGATTATGAAATCATGGGTGAAAAATTCTGCTCTAAGAGCAAAATCAACAGAATTAACTCTTGTTCTATTGGATTACAACTTCCATCCAAGAGCTCTACCTCAATTACTCCATAATTCTCACTAACCATGCATGATTAACATGTCATGAGAGGTTAATTTCAGTTGAGAAAAAGATAAATTTACTTACCTACTGTCCCAGAATTAGAAAACCTTAGGCAACTCACTCTTCTCCCTCTCTTCTTCTTCTTCTTCTTCTTCCTCTTCTTCTTCTTTCATTTGCTCTCTCTTTGTTTCTGATATAACCCATGGTTTTCCTCAATAATCTAACCCTAATGGTATGTATTCTTATTTTAAATAAAACAAAAGATTGGGGGTTGGTTTCCTATTGGTTAAAAGTTAAAAGTTTTGCTTTTAGTCCCTCTTCTTCACTCCTTAAGCACTTCCATCCATCTCTTAATTCCTAGATGCTCCTTATACTTTTAATTAAGCTCTAAAACACCATTATTTATGATACTATAACATGCACACAACATAAGACAATTTGTCATGCAACTATACAAACACTACAAATATGTTCAAGTGTCCCCAAATGCAACGGTGCTTCTAAATGATTATTTATCTAATGCATATGTTCATGTGATAATGCCAATGAATGCGGATAGGGATATTACATTTTATCTTCTTCCAACATGAAATTCCTCCCTCACAGCATTTTAAACATATATGATTAGGAAGAAATATGGAGTAATTTGTGGTAGATCTCATGTATAGAGCTTGAAGCTTAATAGAAACAATAGCTGATTGTGTTGGTTTTATTGTTGAAGTAGATTTTGTACCCACAATTTCATAACCATAAAAGAGGAATTAGGGAAAGTGTGAAATATGAAAGTTGGAGCTTTATGCCCCACCTAATTTCATGTAAAACAGTTTTTCTTAATTTGGTGTGTGTGAAGAGATATGGCTCCTTCATTAGGGCTAGTGCATAACCAATTGAAATATCCTTAGTCTTTCTATTTTCATATATTTTGATGACTTTATGTACTGATTTAGACAAGGTGAAAAACATGAAATTTGTAGGATTATATTCCATCTAAAAACTTAAAAAGCAATTTTGCTTAATTTGTTGTGTGGAAAGAGATATGGTTCATTGATTGTGATTGAACATGAACCCAATGAAACCTCATCAGTGTTTTAATTATATTTTTCAAGAATTTGATAGCCATAGAATCATAATTTGATGATGTTCCAAACTTAAAAGTTGTATATTTATCTCTAATCTACATACTTGTAAAATATTTTTCTAAATTTATCATGGTTGATGAGTTATTGCCCCTTCATCATGACTGATTATCAACATGTTGAAAACCTACTCACCCTGAGATTAGTCATTTGTTTTGGTGACTTTATAGACTGAATTAGAAATTCAGTAAAACATGAAAAATGTTCCTTTATGTGTCCTATAACTTCCATAAATCAATTTTGCAATTTGATTTTAACAATTTAAGATATACTGAAGAATGCAAGACCTACTCAGACTGATATGATATTAAAATAAGGCAAAATTCAAAAATTCACCACATTTTCTATTTATCTTATATTGACCTGCAAGTTGACTATGTTGTATCATTATCTGTCTAGTTTATTTGAAAAAAAGAATCAAGTCATTTGGATAAGTATATCTATAGTTATTGCTATGAGAGTGTAATAAGCTTAGGCTACCAAATAAGAAAAATATCCATAAACACTAGGTCCACTTGCATGGAATATGCCCATATTTGCATACCAAGCACTTAAATCGTTTTGACATACTTATAATCATGTTTGTATCAAATTTTAAAATTCCAATACATTGAGGAAGCCCAAAAGAGAGAACCAAACCTACCATAAAGGTTGGTCAAATCAAAAGGTGAGTAAAAATCGTAATTAGATTATAATGTGTATGTGTGATAAGTTTATGATATAATTAGGATCTATTACATGTATATGGGATTGAATTGTTACATTTTGCATGTGAATACAATTCAAGTGAGAATTGTATGCTTTTCATGATTACTTGGTATACCATTGTGAAGGAACACTTGCACATGGAATTAAAAGGATGTTGTGACCGGCTTGTCAAACACTTGCAAATACTTGAAAAAAGGACCAATATGTCCTATTGGCACATGTTATTGATCAAGTGATTCACTTGTTAGACGCTTGCCAACAAAATCAAAGGTCACTTTAATCACATGAATTCTCAAGAGCAGTGTTTTCCTTACAAGGTCATGACAAAATCAATCTATTGCATTTGCACTTGCATAGTCAATTATTATACTTATAATGTATCTTGATAATATTTGATTATTGGTTATTCCATTAGATTTTATTATTATTTTTATTCATTGAGTCATGACTCACCAAATCGTTATATTTTTTAGATACTGAAGCATACAGTTTGGATACTTTGGAGTATAGAGTTTTGCATATAGAGACACAAATCATATGTCATTAGCTGAATTCCAACTCTCTCTCTCTCTCTCTCTCTCTCTCTCTCTCTCTCTCTCTCTCTCTCAATGTGTCATATGAATAAAAATATATAAAAATAAATATATTTTAAAAAACAAATAATTTGTTTTTATCTGTATTCCATCTCTCTCTCTCTCTCTCTCTCTCTCTCTCTCTCTCTCTCTCTCTCTCTCCTTGTGTCATATCCATATATCTAGATAGGAACCAATTTATAGTCACTAGCCTTGAACATTAGTTAGCATATATGCACGATGAATCAACCTTTATGCATACATAGTATTAGATAAGAATATCATTATTAGTAAATGAAAATGGTCATTACAATTTTTGATATCAGAGCCAGGATAGGTTCCATAGGGACATTTATATGAACATGACATGACTTTTGCACTATTATGCATTATCATATCATATAGTCTTATATGTCTATAGGGCATTAACAGAGGGTAGTCATGGCAATATCCATGGCTCACCAAGGAGAGAGGAGTCCACCGATTTGCATTCCATAGAAGCATCATGCCAACCATTAAGAAAATAACCTGCTGACTGAGTTAGATCTCAACACATTCATTCTTTTCATTGAACATGACATCACAATTGTGTAGTAAGCATCAACATTTAGGTTTTAATCTATATTATTACTCGATTGAGAGATGTGATGATTGTGGATAAGGTATGTCATGATTGTGTGTTTCACATTGATGATGTTGAGTTGAATGCTGCCTTAGTACTGTTACCACTATGAATTTGATGTGATACTAGGGATGGACTACTTGTCCAAATATCATGCAATAGTGAATTGTTTTACCAAGGAAGTTATTCTGGAATCTACAAATCATATAAAGGTTATGTTCAAGGGGGAAAGGCAGTTGTAACTGTATGAAGGCAAATTGTAGTTACATGTCTAGTTTCTATTATCATGGCTTTTCGCATGATTAAAGGCAGTTGTGAGGCTTATTTTACACATATGGTAGACATAAGGTTCATAAACGAATTACTTGAGAATATTCCAGTAGTAAATAAGTTTCCAAATGTGTTTCCAATTGACTTACCTGGTTTGCCATCTAACAGAGAGATAAAATTCATAATTGAGTTAATCCTAGGAATAACACTGATATTTATTCCACCTTATAGGAAGGCTCCAGCTAAGTTGAGAGAATTAAAGACCTAATTAAATAAACTACTTGAAAAGGGATTCATTAGACCTAATGTGTCACTTGGGGTGCTCCAGTATTATTTGTTAACAAGAAAGGTAGGACAATAAGGTTGTGTATTAATTGCAAGTAGTTGAATCGAGTTACTATGAATAACAAATATCCTTTACACAGGATAGATGATCTATTTGACTAATAACAAGGAGCACGATTATTTTGTAAAATTGATCTAAAATAAGGATATTATCAGCTCAAAATTTCAAACCCTGATGTACCAAAGATAGCTTTTTGAACCAGGTATGGCCATTATGAATCTTTGGTGATGCCATTTGGTTTGACTAATGCATCAGTTGCGTTTATGGCTCCTGTGAATAAAGTGTTTCAATCTTACTTAGACAAATTTGTAATTATGTTCATTAATGACAAATTGATATATTCAAGAACAAAAAGGATCATGAACAACAATTAAGGATTTTTGTTGTAAATTTTGAGAGAAAAATTACTATTTGCTAAATTAAGCAAGTGCGAGTTTGGAATCAACCATGTGGTAATTTTTAAGACATGCAAATTTTGAAAAGGGCATAAAGGTAGATCCAAACAAAATTGAAGCAATAGTAAAATGGGAAAGCCTAAAGAATGTTTTAAAAGTCCGAAGTTTCTTAAGACTAGCTGGGTATTATTGTTAATTTGTTGAACAATTTTCACTTATAATTGTTGCTTTAACTAAGTTACTTCGGAAAAATGCAGCATTTTAGTGGTCTAAAACATGTCAGGAAAGTTTTGATGGATTAAAAAATAGATTGATATCTGCTCCAATGTTAGCCATTCCTATCGATAATAGAGGATTTGTAGTATATAATGATGCCTCTCATCAAGGTTTGAGATGTGTTTTAATGCAGCATGGTAAGGTAATTGCATATGCATTTAGACAACTAAAGCCTTATGAATCATCTTACCCAGTACATGACCTAAAACTTGTTGTCATTATGTTTTCTTTGAAAATATGGAGGCATTACTTATATGGAGAAACCTTTCAGATATTTACATATCATAAGAGCTTGAAGTATTTGATAAGCCAAAAAGAATTAAACATGAGATAGAGGCAGTGGTTTGAACTGCTAAAGATTATGATTGCACCATTAAATATCACCCAAGGAAGGCAAATTTGGTTGCTGATCATTTGACCGGGAAATCAAGAAGTAGTGTATCTCATTTACAGGTATTTCCATTATCTTATTTAGTTCAATTACGAGTTATGTATATAATGGGGTATTGATTGCTAATTTTCAAGTAGGACCAATGTTGTATGATCCAAATTAAAGAAGCACAAAGCAAGTGTTGTCCCTAGGCACCAAGAAGGGGGGTTGAATTGGTGTATAAAAATTTCAACAAGAAAGAAAAATGGAAGAAGAAAGAGTAGAATGAAGACAACCAATTTATAGTAGTTCGGGTATAATTGACCCTACGTCCACTCCTCAATTAACCAATTGGGTATTTCACTATCTCAAGGTGTTTTCAAGCTCACACCCAACTTGTACAACTTGTGTTTTGATGGCTAACACACAACCTTACAATAATGTGTTTTTAGGCTAACACACAACCTCACTCAAGTGTTTCACTAGGCTCACACTTAAACCTTTCTTGAAGTGTTTTTACAGGCTAAC
>CATIWR010008733.1:0-17799 GCA_949677035.1 Omphalea diandra
TAGGTGAAGGACAACGGCTCTATTTTCAGTATGAACAAATAAGGAAATGCCACGTGGACTAGCCGTTACAAACAAACGGGGTTTCTCTTGAAGAATTTGGATTTCACGACCGCGAAAGTCAGTAGCGACCGCGATTTCATCTTGACAAGCATTAAATGCAGAATCTGTCAAGCTTGTCTCAAGGATTTAATGAGATATGATCTGCAACGTCTCTTTGAAGATGTTTGGCTATAAATACCCCACCAAACAGCCATAAAGAAGGTTGCTAACAATTCTACTACAAGCATTGAAAGCTCTTAAGTCCTTGCTACTCATTTTCTTCATCTTCTTTACTTTTGTTAGGTGTGAGCAATAAACACCAGATTGTAAGGTTCTGTGTTAGCCTACCAAAAACACTCTAAGAAAGGTTTTAGTGTTAGCCTGTCAAAACACTTGAGTGAGGTTTTGTGTTAGCCTACAAAACACTTTATTGTAAGGTTGTGTGTTAGCCATCAAAACACAAGTTGTAGTAAGTTGGGTGTGAGCTTGAAAAACACCATTGAATTAGTAAAATACCCAATTGAGTGATTGGGGAGTGGATGTAGGGATTGTTTTGCCCGATCCACTATAAAATCTTTGTCTCCTTGTAATTCTTTCTTCTTCCCTTAATTTTTAGTTTAAATTTTTAATCACCAATTCAACCCCCTTCTTGGTGCCTAGGGACAACACATACCTACCCTAATAAGACAAAATCATAGTGTTTCACCACCATTGGTTAGAAGTTTAATATTCCTCTTTTAAGTCCCTCTTCTTCGCTCTTTCATCACCTTTATCCATCTTCTAATCCCCATATGCTCCTTCTACTTTTAAATAACCTCTTATGATGCTATATCATGCACACAACATAAAAGAATTTGTCATGTAACTATATAAACATTACATATATGTTTAAGAGTCCTAAATGCAATGGTGCAAGTGTCATCATCGTGCTTATCCAATTCACATTTATAAATGATCATTTATCCAAAGCACATGTTCATGTGGGATTGCAAATCATTTTAGGTAATGAATATGTTCATGTGAGAAAGCTAATGAGAGAGAATAAGGATGTTACAACTAACACATCCAATATATACAACATTTACAAATATCAAACATACAATTCCATCATTCAAAGTGACATTCACAATAAGGATAAAAAAGTGAGATCTAATTTTCACCCTATGGAGCATCCATCAAGCATCCCTAGCTCCTTTTTAATAATGTTCATCCTTTCTTCATTAGGGGACTTAGTGAAAATGTCTACAAGTTAATGATTGGTGTTAATAAACTTTAACACCACATTACCATTTTGGATATGATCTCTAAGAAAGTGATGCCTAATGTCAATGTGTTTGCTCCTAAAGTGTTGGATCAGATTCTTTGAAAGATTTATTGCACTTGCGTTATTACATTTGATGGGAATGTGATCAACATATTTCCATAATCCTTAAGTTGTTGCTTCATCTGAAAAACTTAAGTGCAACAACAACCTGCCACTACATATTTTGCTTCAGCAGTGGAAAAGGTAACTGAAACTTGCTTCTTACTAAACCAAGAAACTAAGGATTCTCCTATAAATTGGCAAGGTCTAGAAGTGCTCTTTCTATCTAATAAACTACCAGTATAATATGCATATGAATACCATAAAAGACTAAAAAGTGAGTTCCTAGTATACTATAAACTTAAGTGAAGTGTGCCATGTTAATATTTAAGAATCCTCTCAAATGAATTTGAATGAGATTCCTTAGGGCATGATTGAAACCTAGTGCACATGCATACAATAAACATGATGTTGGGTCTAGAAACAGTGATATATAGGAGAGAATCAATCATACCTCTATACTTTTTTTATCATTTGGCTTACCCGATTAATCTTTGTCTAGCTTTATAGTAATACTCACTAGTGTCTTAGGCCATGCCAAATTTCTTGAGTAGATATTTTTTGGACTTGGCTTGGTTGATTAAGATGTCCTCTTTGATTTGTTTGATTTGTAGACCAAGGAAGAACTTAAACTCTCCCATCATTCTCATCTCAAATTTCATAGTCATACACTTGGCAAAATCTTCACAAATAGGTTTATTAGTAGCACCAAATATAATGTCATCAACATATATATGCACAATGAGTGCATCTTGATTGTACCTTTTTATAAATAAAATAGTGTCAACCTTCACTTTTTTATTTTTATTTTTTGTAGAAGAAATAAATTAAGCCTTTTATACCAATCTCTTGGAGCTTGTTTCAAACCATACAAGATTTTAGTTAATTTAAAAACATGATTTGAAAAAATATGAGATTCAAAACTAGGAAGTTGTTCAACATAAACTTCCTCCTTAATCATACCATTTAAAAATGCATTTTTAACATCCATTTGGAAAAATTTTAAATTCATGTGACAAGCATATGCTAAGAGAATCCTAATGGCCTTTAATCTTACTAAAGGGGCATTGGTTTCATCACAATCAATGTCTTCTTCTTCTTGGTATCCCTCTATAACCAATTTAGCGTTGTTTCTAGTGATGAAACCTTACTCGTCTAACTTGTTCCCAAACACCCACTTTCATACCATAATAGGGTTGTTCCTAAACACCTATTTTCATACCACAATAAAATGATCCTTAGGCATATGAACTAGTTCTCATACTTTATTTCTCTTAAATTGATTGAGTTTTTCTTGCATAGCAATCACCCAACTTTCATCAATAAGAGCTTCATCTATTGATTTTGGCTTAAATTGAGAGACAAAGGAAATATTATTATCTAATGCTTGAAGTTAAGATATAGTACTTACTCTCTTAGATGTCTCATCAATGATTAGATCTTTTGGGTGATGTTTAGAGAATCTCCAATCTTTGGGAAGATCTTGAACTAGAATTTCTACTTATTGTTGTTGGAATTCTTTTTCTTCATTTCATGACTTGTTTTCTTTAAGGTCAATCACCATTTCTCTTATGGTTGAATCTAGCTTTAGTTTCTCAAAATCACCTATAAGACTATCAATAAGAGAACTTTTCCTAAGATTAAGTTTACTAGATTCATCAAGCACAATTTTCATAGACTCTTTAATAACCATAGTAATTTTATTAAAAACCTATAGGCCTTACAATAGGTGGAATAACCTAGAAAAATTCCTTCATTTATTTTAGAGTAAAATTTTCCAAGGTTGTCCTTGGTATTTAAAATGTATCATTTGCATCCAAAAACTCTTAGGTATGAAATGTTAGGTTTTACCATTCTAAAGCTCATAAGAAGTTTAATTAGGAATTGGTCTTTTGAAAACACGATTAACAATGCAATAAGAAGTATTAATGGCTTTAGCCCAAAAGTAATTAGGCAAAGAATACTCATTAAGCATGGTTCTCCTCATCATTTTTTAAAGCTAGCTTATGAGTAAGAAGCTTGCCTTTGAGGACATTTATTAAGACTTTTTTAATTTTTGGATTTGACTATTGAATACTATATACTATGGCACCAAACTTCTCAATAAGTAAGGATATAAGTATTTTGGTGTTTACCTCATGATTAGCGAGTACTCTTCTAAATTTCTTCATCTCTGTGGTGATGGATAAGAGTCTATTCATCATGTCGGTGATGCTTTCATTGTCCTTTATGATGAAAAGCTCTAATTCAATCACATACATTTTTAATCTATTGGATTTCACTAAAGTTGTGTCTTTATGGTAATTCTCTAAAGTTTTCCAAATTTTATGAGCTGTGAGGCAATGTTGAACTCTTCCTATTTATGACAAAGAATTAAGAAGGTTTGACATTGCTCTTTTATTCTTTGCATTTGACCTTTTATGAGCTTTCACCCATTCCTCTCTTGTGATTAACTCTTCACTTCCATCAACTACCTTAGTAGGAGGCTTCCACTGTTTTGCCATAATATCCCAAATAGCCACCACATCGATGTCCAAATATATCACCATCCTACACTTCTAATGCATATAGCCAAATCCATTAAAGTGTAGCTTGAGATGGGTATGGATTCCTTCTTATGTCATTTGTCTTTACTGACTCAATTAAGGGTTTCAATGAGACCTTGCTATGATACCACTTGTTGGCCCTTATGCACCAATAAGAGGGGGTTGAATTGGTATGGTACCTAAAAATCTGTAAAAAGGTGAAGAATATAGAAATTGAAGAAGTAGGAGAAGAAGTTAACACATACAATTTTATATTGGTTTAAGTATTAATGAGCCCTACATCCACTTCCCAATTTAATACAATTAGGTGTTCCTCTAACACTAAATGGTATTTCTAAGTACACACCAAACTTGTACAATTTGTGCTTATAGCTTACACACCAACCAAAAGTCACAGTCGCGACTTAATTTCTTATTAGACGTGACTGACACAATGAATCCTTCTATTTGATAAGGAGAAACTATTTCAATAGGTCACGATGTTGAAAGTCATTTTGCCCTTGTGAATGTTGATATGTCAATGGTTATATTCGACACCTGGCAAGCTCTGGCTATGGACTCAGTTCCCTAAAAGTAATTATAAAAGTTGTGATCGCGATTCCCAATGCAAAGCCTGCTGTGAATCCATGTATTTAGCCTTCATGGCTTTCTTACTTAGGTCATGGTAGCTATTTGCTTAATGAATCTTTTTACACCAAAGTTAAGCCACTCTTTTTATAGTTTATAGACCCTCTTCCTTTATTTTTTATTGAAGCTCCTTACCACTCCTTAATGTGTTGCCTTTCACTTGATCTTTTGGGTTGATTTTGGAGTTGCTAGGCAAGACACCTTAGGATTTAGAACTAAGAGCATTATCTATTTGTCCTATTTGGGCTTTAAGGTTATGGGTGGAAGATGAGTGATTTTTATTGGCTTGGTCCATTTTTGCCTCAATTTTCCTCATGTTCTCCTTGTGTTGTTTTAGCTTAGTATTGTTGGATGCTATAAATTTATCTAATAGGTTTTCTAGGAATTACTTTTTTTTCTTGATGTTTAGGGTATTATTATTCAACCAAGAGAAATTAGGTAATTATGCCAACCTGAGTTATAACTATTAGAGTATGGGCCATTGGGTTGACAGTTGAAATTCCTTATATAGTTCACTTGTTCTTACGCATATAAGTTTCTTGTTTGGCAATCAACATTCTTATGCTTACTCTCCCTATAAAGGTCACATATAACCTTAAGAAAGGAGAAATCATAACATTACAATTAAAAGCATTCAATTGTTTGGACAAGGTGGATACTTGAGCTTGCAAGTTTTGTAAGGCATTTATGTTGTGAACCTCCACTACTTTCTTTGGCAAAGTCCTCTCATGAGCTTAGTAATTGTTGTTTGCCATTGTCTCAATCAACTCATAAGCCACATATTTTGTTTTACCTAATAAAGATCTCTCAACTATTGAATTTATAGTGACCTTGATTTTCCCAAAGAGCCTATTGTAGAAAGTGTGCACTATTGACCATTTTCAGAATTTGATGATTGGGCACCTTCTCAAAAGACCTTTGAACCTTTCCTAAGCTTCATTTAGAGTTTCTCCATCTAATTGACTAAAAATGATGATCCTATTTTTAAGCTTAGTCATCTTTGATTGAGGGAAATATTTACCTAAGAAGGCTTAAGAGAGTTGATCCCAAGTATTGATATTCTCAGGTTTTAAATAATTGTTCCATACCTTTGCTTTGTCCTTTAGGTAAATATAAAGAGGTGTAGTCTTACCGCATCTGTAACATCTCATTCTGGCAAAATGTGTCACAAATCTTAAAGAGGTTTGATATTTGAGCATTATGATCTTTATGAGAGAGGCCATGGAATTGTAAGGTGTTGGTAAGCATATGAATAAATGCCAACTTGGCCTAAAAAAGTGGTAGCATTAACGATTAATCAAGTGACAGTCGATTGCCATCCTTTTAGAGGTTATGTGGCGAAGTCCTTTAAAGGTTGATATCCTTGATTTGCCATCTCTCGAGTTTATCATTTTCGCCTTTTTGGTTTAGTGTGTAATCTATTTCTTGATCAGGAGGAAGTAAATCTTCTTTATTCCCTAGATTTCAAGTTTTAGTCATGCACCTAAAATTGAGAGATAAGAAATAAAGTTAAAATAGAAAATAAAATTCTAGAGAAATATAAAAATAATAACTTAGTATTAAAGTCATTTTTCCCAGCAACGAAGGCAAAAACTTGATGACAAGTGCATGCTCTAAGAAATTCAATAAGCTACAAGTGCATAGGTCTCAAGTAATAAAGTGCACTTTATAAGTACAGTCATTGTTCCGCTAAGGAATGAGTTTTAAGTACTAAGTATCTTGTATCTTATATTATCTATAGAACTAATAAGACTTGATGAATGAAATTGCAAATGAGAAAAATTAAGTGAAATACTAGTAGGGATAAGTAATAATCAAAAGATGAGAATGGCTAGGGATTTAACTTCACTTAACAACCCTCTATGGGATTGGTTCATGCATCATGTGCCATTATCGAGTCATAAAGATGATCAATCAATCCTTTTCAAGTATTAATTAACATGCAAATAGATGTTAAGCTAACAGTCTCTCAACACAAAAGCTAAACAACGTGCACTTGTCCCAAATAGCAAGACCCAAAGAATAGTAATGTTTCATCAAGGTCTCTCAACACAAACTAAAATAAAGGAATTATTAAAGGTTTTGCTCAATAAAAAGCATCTTTTGATAGTTGATTTATATAACAAAGTATGATTGATAGTCATTTAATCAATATCATAAATCACTTAATAATTACTAACACATAGGATGAAAGAAGCCAAATAGACTTGAATTAAGAATACCCAATATAAGTCATACGAGCTCCATTTATAACTTTAGCTAAAAAGAATTTAGTTGATAACGAAATAGAAAGAAGAAAGGAAGAAAATCAATTTAGCCCCAAAGGTAGTCATGGACTTCTTTCTGATCCCCTTAATTGCTTGCACCTTTTTCTCTCTTTTATTTATTGTTGGAAGTTTGTTGTACGTTTTCGCACATTTTCTTTTTTTTTTTTCTACGTCTGGTCAATCTGTCATACTATAATTCTAATTAATTTTCATACTTTAATCATGCTAAAACCATGCCTTTAGAAGAGGAAACTTCCATGTCTTCAAAAGGAAAAGAATCCCCATTTTATTCTTCTTGTGATTATGTCATTAAGGAGGCACATGGTCGTGCGCCTATCGAGACAAAATACTGTGTGCCTATAATTGCATATAATCACCTTAGCCCTTTAACATAAAAGATTGTGTGTTTTGGTTATGCACTTCCTTTCTTTGCTGCCTGATTGGAGTGTTGAGGCGCACGATTGTGTGTCTATACAACATGGCCATCCATTTTGGCCTTTCTTCCTATCTTTTGGTTTTCTTCACTTTTTAAATACAAGACCCCATATTTCACACATTAGGTCTATTATTATGCTAACTTCAATGGAAATGTATAGATTCTAATAGGAATAAATTATAAGAATATGAAAATTATTCCACTGAATAAATTCCCCCAAACTTGAATTATTGTTTGTCCTCAAGTAATCATTTTCTTTTCCAATGCACAAATCAACATCTCTTATGGTTAGAATTAAGTATAAAGATTTTCAAAGAGAATTTATCTGATCTATAATCATTTTTTTATTTACTCAAGCAATTTGATTCAAGATACTAATAAGTTTCAAACCAAACATATCTAATTCACAATCAATAAAATGCAAAAGAGTGTTTGACTCAACATCCTAGTTCATTCACTACTTTTATTCTCTTTCACATTTGCCTTAAGCAAGATTCTTCCCTAATTACTAAGAAGCACATATGACCACAAGCAAAACTAATTCACCTTTTCTCCATTAATGCATAACCTAGCAACCTTAAGAATCATAAGGGATTTATAGCTTGTAATGTAGGGCTCAAGGTCAATCTACTAAAGAGTGAGTAAAGTCCAAAATATGAGAATCATTAAAGGTTTCATTTTATTAAAACCATCTCTTAATAGTTAATTTGTAGAACTATGATTAATGGTTGTTTAATCAATATCATAAATCCCACAACAAACATAAAGGATGAAGGAAACCAAATAGACTTGAATTAATAATACCCAATATAAGTAATACAATATCTATTTATAACCTTAGCCAAAAAGGATTAAATTCATAATGAAATAAAAAGAATAAAGAAAGACAATCAATTTGGCCCCAAGAGTAGCCATGGACTTCTTTTTTATCCCCTTGATTGCTTGCCCCTTTTTCTCTCTTTTATTTCTTATTAGAAGTTTGTTGCACTTTTTTTTTTCTTCATTCAATCTCTCATACCCTAATTTTAGTTAATTTCATCTTTTAAATCATGCATAAATGATGATTTTCTGAAAAGGAAACTTCCTTATCTTCAAAGGGAAAAGAATCCCTTCTTACTTGTCTTATGATTGTGTTATTAAGAAGGCACATGAGACACGGTTGTGAACACCTATGATTACATGTAGCTATCTTAGCCCTTTGACTTGTACAACTATGTGTTTTAGCTATGTGTTTCCATTCTTTACTGCCTAATTGAAATGTTGAGGTGCACAATTGTGTGCATAGACCATATGGCCATGCATTTTGGCCTTTTCTCATATCTTTTGTTTTTCTTCACTTTTTACCTATAAGACACCATTTTTCATACATTAGGCTTATTATTATGTTAATTTTAATGGGAATGCATGGATTCTAAAAGAAACAAAATATAATAATATGAAAATTATTCCACTAAACAATGACTTTAAGTCATGCAAAGTGAACCCCAAATCTAAACTACATGTATAATGTTTCTCGAATGCTTTTATCAAATCTTTATAATCTTCTTTGATTGTCTTGGGTTGGTTAAAATACCATGTTTTTGTAGACTATTCTAATGACAATTCGTAAAGCTTTAACATTGTATCTATTGAGACCCTATATGTCTTCATGATCAACACATAAGAGTGAACATGGTTCTTTGCATTTTGAATGTTGATAAACTTGAGGAGCTCACGCACCTAAAAATTAGTAAAGAGCTTATAAAGCTTACGATAAAGTAATTGTTTAATATCAGTCCCTCAATCTAAACCTTTAGTGCACAAAGTCTCTTGAATCTTTTTTATTCATATGGTAAAGTCATCGAATCAAGCTCTCTCCTTTTCACTTTTCACATGCTTATTACGGGCTATGGTCGTACTACCCATTTTTTTTAGCTAGTTTACCCTTATGGTACTCTTTCATTCTAAATAGATCATTATTAATAATCATATGATGGTGTATCTCCATCGGTGCCTTCCCTTTATCAATTTTGCTAGTAGATACTCCACCTTTCTTTTAGAATCTCATTGAGGAGTTTGTTCACCTCCTTGAAAATCCTTTCTTCTATTAATGGGTGTTTAGTCACATAATTTTCATAATTAACATATGATTCCTTTCCCAATTTATAAATTAATGCTTAAGTTTTGTCCTTAATTGAACATTATTGAATATATTTTGTGTTTATAGGAAAATAATTGAAGAAATAAAAAATGAAAGAAGAAAAATATGTAAAGCATGCCCATATGCATATTCATGCCTCACCTAAGGTCAATAAGCATTAGGGAGAAGCACACCTATGTGTTCCAAGCATTGTCATGCCTCCTTTCAAGGAGGAAGATCAATGGGGACAAAAACATTAAACATAACAATGCACTTGACTATGCACAACAAGTTAGAATGAAAGGAACCAGGCACACCCAAGAAGCGCAACCATGCTTCTTTTCCTAAAAAGCAATCACAAAATAGCACACCTACCCACACGATTATGCATTTCAATTAAGTCAAAATAACAAATCAGAAATCTTCAAGGATTCATTTCCTATTCATGGCTTCAAAACTTTCTTTCTTGAAAATTTGATTTAATCCTTATTTAAAAAGAAAATTGAGACAAAATTAAGGGACATAGGTGAACCTAAGGACAAAATAATATTTAATAAAGTATTCATCAAGAATTTCGAGAAAAAAGGTGGAATCAATCAAAGGAATCAAGAAGAATTTCATGGCTACTCTTAGGGTTGATTTGATTGTTTTCTTTCCTTCTTTTTTTTTTTTTAAAAAAAATCTCATTATGAACTAAACTCTTTTTTCCTAAGGTTATAAATGCCTCTTGTATGATTTCTATTCAATTTTCTTAATCAAAGCCTTTTTGGTTTCTTTTCATTATTGGTGGTAGCAATTATTAAGTACTTTATATTTAATTAACTAGCCATTGATCATCTTAGTTTAGTGAATTGACAATAGAGACATGCTTTTCATAGTATGAAACTTTCAACAATTCCTTTATTTTGTTACTAAGTTGAGAAATGTTAACAAACCATTGTTATCCAAAGTGTCTTGCTTTATGTGGCAATTGCATTATGTCTAGCCTTTGAGTTGAGGAACCTTTAACTTAATTCTACTCAATAAGAATTAATTAATCACCTTAGTGACTCGATAGTAGTATATGATGCATGAACCAATTGGACAAGGATTATGAATTCTTTATAAAGTCATCAAGTGAAGTTAAACCCCTAACTATTCTTATCCATTGATCATCTCTCATTATTATTAGGTTTTACTTATTCTCCTTATTTGTAATTTTATTTAACATCCTTTATCGATTCTTTAGATAATATAAGATATAAGATTCTTGGTACTTAAACTCGATCCTCATGGGAACAATATTCATACTCACAAATGCACTTTATTACTTTTGACCTTTGCACTTACAAATTAAGAGTTTTTTTTATAACACATACTTATAATCAAGTTTCTAGCGTCGTTGCTAGGGATTGGTGATTTTAATGCTAAGTTATTATTTTTGTATTATTCTAGAATTTCATTTTATTGTTTTAACCATATTTATTATCTTTTTACATTAAGTGCATGACTATAACCTAAAATCAATAGAATGAAGAAGATTTGCTTCCTCCCAATCTAGAAATAGAACACACCCTAAACTAAAAAAGGCGAGAATAACAACAAATTCAAGAGATGGTGAATCAAGGAGACTGGTGTTTGAAACTCTTTGCCATATGTGTTCTTGAAGGATTGCAACTGGCTATCACTTGATAAATGGTTAATGTTACTACTTTTAAGGTTAAGTCAATATTCATTCAAATGTTTACCAACATTCTCTAGTTCCATGTCCTCTTCCATGAAGATCCAAATGTGCATATAACTAATTTATTAGGGATTTGTGACATTTTTATGCAAAATGGAATGTCGACATATGTGGTGGGACTGCACCTATTTACTTTCACTCTCAAAGACAAAGCTAAGGCATGGATCAATTCTTTGGAACCTAAGAGCATCTCTACTTTAGATCAACTCTTTTAAGCCTTTTTGGCTAAATTTCCCTTCAGCTAAAATAGTTAGGCTTAGAAATGAGATCATAACTTTTAGACAATTAAATGGGGAAACTTTGAATGATGCTTAGGAGAGGTTTAAATAACTCTTAAGAAGATGCCCAAATTATCAAATTCCAAAGTGGTCAATCGTACATACCTTTTAAAATGGACCTTTTTGGCAAATCAAAATAATTATAGATGTAGTAGCATAAGGATCTTTATTAGATAAAACCAACGATATGGCTTATGAGTTGATTGAAACATTGGCAAATAATAACTACCAAGCCCATTAGAGAACTTTGCTAAAAAAGTGGCAGAGGTTTACAACATGGATGTCTTTCAAACCTTGTAAGCTTATGTATCCACCTTGTATAAACAATTTAGTGCTTTTAATTGTAATGTTATGTCTTCTTTTTTTCTATAGGTTATGTGTGACTTTTATGGGGAAAGCAAACGTAAGAGTGTTTAAGAACCCTTTTGCCTAAGAGCAAGTAAAATGTGTGGGAAACTTTAACCATCAACCTAACAACCCATACTAAAATACCTATAACCTAGGGTCGTGTAATCACCCAAACTTATCTTCGTCCAACAACATTACCCTTAACCCCAAAACCTAAGGATCACCTAGTTTCTAACCCGCATCACTAAACTACTAACCTCAAGAAAAAAAATCGAGCTAAAAGAATGTTGTAGAAAATTTCATAACCAAAGTCAATGCTAAGATGAAACATCATGAGGAAAATATGAGAAGACTAAAGGCTAAGATGGATCAAGCAAAAAAAAAAAAATCATTCTTCTTCCATCCATAACCTTAAGATTCAAATGGTATAAATAGCTAATGCCTTAGTTCTAGATCTCAAGGTATTATACCTAGCTCTTCCAAAACCAACCCAAAAGATCATGTGAAAAGCCATCACCTTAAGGAGTGGTAAGGAAATTTTACCTAGAGTCGATAATGAGGAAAACAGGAAGAAGGCAAAGTAGGTAAAAAAGAAAAATCAAATACAGAGGACAAGACTAACGAAAAAGTCAAACTATATGTACTTACCATTCCTTTCTGTTCAAGACTCAAGCAAAATATGATAGACAAACAATTTGTAAATTTTTAGATATGCTCAAAAAGATCCAAATCAATATACAGTTTGTGAAAGTGTTTGCCTAAATACCTAAATATGTAAATTCATAAAGGACATCCTTTCCAAGAAAAGCAAATTAGAGGAATACAAGAGAGCCACCTTGATAGAGGAGTGTAGTGTGATCCTACTCAATAGGTTGCCTTTAAAAAGAAGAGATTTAGGGAGTTTCACTATACCTCGTGATATTGGTAATGTTTCTTTTGAAAAAAACTATTTGTGATCTAAGATCTAGCATTATTGTAATGCCTTTATCTATTTTTTGAAAACCTATGTATTGGCCAAATGAAGCCCACCTATATTTCCCTCTATCTAACATCCATTCAATCATATATCCTAATGGGATAGTTGAGGATATAGTCATCAAACGTGATAAGTTCATCATCCTAGTTGTACTTCTTGATATAGAGGTGGATAGGGAAGTCCCATTGCTCTTAGGAGGGTCATTCTTAGCAATAGGAGTTGCTTTGGTTGATGTTAAGGAAGACACACTCACCTTAATAATAGAAAATGAGGAAGTGGTTTTGAACATATATAAAGTGATCAAGAAGCCTATGGATAATGAATGATGTTTGAGAATTGATGTCATCGAATATTGCAATGAAAAAGTCTATCAAGAAAAGGAAGGAACCCTAAAAATAAAAACAGTGGCCATGGTAAGTGGAAAGGAAGAAAAAAAATATAACATCATAAAGGTAAGTATCCCAACTCTATAAAATTATAGTGCTCCTTGCTCTTCTTATGTTGAGCCTTTAGATTATAAGAAACATCTTAAGGTAGCCCCACCTTCCATTCTTAAACCTCCTCAACTTGAACTCAAACCTTTACGCCCTTACCTTAGGTGTGTATTCTTAGGAAATGATAACCCTTCTTGTCATCATTTTTAATAAGCTCACTCAAACCCAAGAAAAAAAACTATTAAAGGTGTTGCAAAATAGGATCAGAACCTTTGGGGTGGACATGAGGGTGATTAGTCCTACACTTTATATGCATAAAATTTTAATAGAGGACAATGAAAAACACACTATAAAACACCAAATATGGCTTAACCCTAATATAAAGGAGGTGGTTGTGATGGAAGTGGTAAAATTGTTAGATGCAGGGATCCATAAGGATGAAGGGATGACGGTTAGACCAATCAAAGTAGTCTATAAGCATGAAGGGATGACGGTTGTGACCAATGATAGTAATGAACTTATCACTCCTAGGACCGTGATAGGGTAGAGAATGTGTATCAATTATATGAAGCTAAATGTAGCAATCCATAAGGATTACTTTCCCTTCCCATTTATGAATCAAATGTTGGAAAGACTTGTAGGTCATATGTAATGTGCCTTCTTAGATGGGTATTTGAGCTATTACCGAATTCAAATAGCATTAAAAGATTAAGAAAAGACAACATTCATGTGCCTATATGGTATATTTTATTGCAGGCATTTACCTTTTAGGCCATGCAATGCACCGACCACCTTCCAAAGTTGTATGATGACCATATTTTTTGAAATGTTAGAACGAATGACACAAATATTCATGGGTGATTTCTTTGTTTTAGATGATACCTTTGAGTTTGTGTAGACTAATCTCATATATAATTAGGAAAAGTGTCATTTCATGGTACAAGATGGCATTGTGCTTAAGCATCAAATTTCATATAGGGGCATTAAAGATGACTAGGCAAAGGTCGAGGTCATAGAAAGATTACCTCCTTCAAAATCCATGAAGGGGGTAAGGAGCTTTATAGGCCAATTAAGGTTTTATTAGCATTTTATTAAAAAATTTTCTAATATTTCTAAACCCTTTTATGATCTATTAGCTAAAGATGTTCCTTTTATTTTTACTAATGATTGTTTGGATGTCTTTAACATGTTGAAAAAGGAACTCATTTTTTGCGCCAATGATGACAAAGTTAGATTGGTCCTTACCATTCAAGTTGATGTATGATGAACGCAACTATGTCATTAGGGCCATTTTAGGGCAAAAGGAAAGGCAAGAATCTTCACATTATATACAATGCGAGTCAATTCTAAATAATGCTTAAATCAACTATGCCACCATAAAAAATAATTCATAGCTATAATGTTCACTTTTGAAAAATTTTGATCTTATTTCCTTAGGTCTAAGTTTATTATTTATATTGATCACTTAGTGATTCATTACTTACTAACGAAGAAGGATGCAAAGCTAAGGCTCATAAGATAGATTCCTTTCCATTGAGAGTTTGACATAGAGATTAAGGACAATAAGGGTATGAAAAATTTGGTTGCTGACCATCTCTCGGACCTAGGGCATTTACAATAGGAAGAGGTAAGTATCTCGATCAATGAGACATTCCTGCATGAGCCACTCTTTCTTTTGAAATTTCTCCTAACTCTAAGGTATGTAGAACCTATGAATTATTTTATAAGTGGCATTACTCTTCAAGACTTTACTTCCCATCAAAAGAAAACATTTATACATGATGTTAAATTTTATTTTTAGGAATAACCTTATCTATTTAAAAAGTGTACTGATGGTATTATAAGATGGTGTGTATCAAATGAGGAAATAATAGATATTTTACTTCATTGTCATACCAGAGAATTCGAAAGACACTGTAGTCTATAAAAAATTGTGATTACGATATTACAAAGTGGATTCTTTTGGCCCTTATTATTTACTGATTCTTTTGCTTTTATCAAAGCTTGCGATAGGTGCCAAAGAATAAGTAGTATCTCCAAGGGGAATTAGATGCCCTTAAATTCTATGATTGAGGTGGAGCTTTTCAATTTATAGGGAATTGATTTCATAAGCCTTTGGATGTATGCACCAAGAAGGGGGGTTGAATTGGTATATAAAAATTAAAACAAGAAGATAGGGAAGAGAATAAGTAGAAAGTAGACACAAGATGTATAGTGGTTCGGGTATAATTGGCCTTATGTCCTCTCTCCAATTCTCTGCAATTGGGTGTTCCACTATCTACCAATGGTGTTTTCAAGCTCACACCAAACTTTGCACGTGCCTTTTAGGCTCACACAACAACCTTTACACTTGTGTTTTAACAGACTCACACAATGACCTCTCTTAGTGTTTTTATAGGCTCATACTACAACTTTTACAAATGGAGTTTATGCTCACACCAAATAATGTCTAAAAGAAAAGAAAAGATTGAATAGCAAAATTATAAGAGTTTGGTTAGAAAGTTATTAATTCTCTTACATTTACATCTGTTTAGTGAGGTATTTATAGTCTCTACCCACTAAAGAGATGTTGCAATAAAACTGGTACAAAATCTTCAAAGTATGCTAGATAGATTTTCGCATTAAATGCTTGACATTCTTAATTCGCGATTACTACTACTTATTAACAGTCGCGAAATATAAATTTCATACGAAAAACCCCATTTGTGTCTAACGGATAGTCCACATGGTAGCTTCTCATTAGTTTACTAGGAAAATATAGTCGTTGCCTTTCACATGCTCACAAAAGTAGCAATCGCAATTTTTCTTGTACAGGATGTGACTTAGGACCCTTATTCCTCTATCAGAAATGATCATCTTCTTCTTCAAGATTTGCAGTCGCTACCCACAAGTTGCCATCGCAATTTTTGACTTCCAATGGTCACTGAGACACTTGTCATGCACTGGTTGTGGACTTTATTCGCTCTTGAGGCTCTTTGAAATTTGTGGTTGTGATTCTGACGTGACGTAAACCACGAAACACTTTGTCACTTTTGGACTCCTTTATTTGGATGAGTCGTGGCTGAGAATGACTCCGCGGTTTTGCCTGTTTGGTTTCTAGCAATACTTCACATGGATCATAGTCACAAATATGAGATTGCGATAATGATTTAGAAGTCTAATTGGAGTTTAAGAGCTCCATTCAACTTCACTTGAAGATCCTTTAAATTTCTGCAAAATAATACTTAAATGAACTATTTATAATGATCAATCTCTTTTGTCAAGATCAAAAGAGTTCTTAGACTTTGGATTGATCCTCTTAGTCTAACAATCTCCCCCTTTTTTATTTTGACAACTTAGATTGATCCAAAGTTCAAAGATAGATGCATAAATGTGAAGTTAAGTATACTATAGAATCAATGAACACTTAAGATGAAATTCAGTGTATGATGTTGTCCCTAGGCACCAGGAAGTGGGGGGTTGAATTGGTGAATAAACATTTCAAGAACAAAGATAATGGGAGAGGAAAGAGTAAAAGAGAGATAATCAATTTATAGTGGTTTGGGTATAAGTGACCCTACGTCCACTCCCCAATTAATCAATTGGGTATTTCACTATCTCAATGGTGTTTTCAAGCTCACACCCAACTTATACATCTTGTGTTTTGATGGCTAACACACAACCTTACAACAATGTGTCTTCTAGGCTAACACACAACCTCACTCAAGTGTTTCACTAGGCTCACACTTAAACCTTTCTAGAAGTGTTTTTATAGGCTAACATAAAACCTAAAAACTTGGTGTTTGATGCTCACACATAACAATCACAATTTCATAAAAAAAGATGAAGAAAATGAGTAGCAAATATTGAGAGCTTTAATCACTTGTAATAAATTCCTTAGCAACCTTCTTCATGGCTGTTTGGTGGAGTATTTATAGCCAAACTTCACCAAAGAGACGTTGATCATAGCTCATCAAATCTTTGAGACATGTTTGACAGATTTTGCATTAAATGCTTGTCAGGATGAAATTGCGGTCGCTACTGCCTTTTGCGGTAATGAAATCCTAATTCTTCAAGAGAAACCCCTTTTGTGTATAACAACTAGTCCACGTGGCAGCTTTTTATTACTTCACCAGGAAAATATAGTTGTTGTCTTTTACCGACTTTCAGAAGTCGCGGTCGCGAGTTTTCTTGCACAGGCCGCGACAGAGGACGCAAATCCATCTGCCAAAGTGGTTAACTTTCTTCCACAGGGTTCACGGTCACTACCAGCAAGATGTCTCCGCAATTTTTGACTTCCAACAGTCTTCTGGGACACTTGTCAAGTTGTGGTTGTGGACTTGCTTCCCTCTTGAATTTCTTTGAAATTCGCGGTCGCGACTCAAGCGAGACTTATACTGCGAATTCATCTGTGTCAATTTGGCTTCTTTCTTTCCAAGGGTCGCGGCCGAGAATGGCTCTGTGATTTCGCCTGCTTGAATTTTAGCATGTCTTAACATGAGTCACGGTCGCGATTTACATGTCACTTTAGAGTTCATCAACTCCTTCAATTTTTCTTGAGAGATTGATTCAATTCTGCAAAAACAACACTTATTTGAAATATTAGTGATGATCAATCTACTTTGTCAAGATCAAAAGAGGTTCTAAACCTAGGATTGATTATC
>CATIWR010008763.1:0-20706 GCA_949677035.1 Omphalea diandra
AACTCAAGAAGAGAATTTAATCTCACAAGCAAAAATTGCTAACAAAAATAATATTGATTGATTGTATTCCTGTTGGCAGAATGTGAGGGCTATTTATAGCCTTACAATGCTTAATCCAAAACCAATTAGGATTTGGTTTACATTTCCTAACAGAATTCTAATGTAATAAGGAAAAGACAATCCTAAACTAAATAGGAAAACCAAAGAAACATTATGATTGGTCAACAAGATTAGACCAAGATACTTTCCTAACTAAAGAACAACTCTTCCTAAATAGAAAAGGAAAAGGAATCAACCTAATAAAGAAATCATAATGGCATTAGGAAATATTGCCAACTAAGGAAATCTGGCAAGAATCTTTGACTTTGGGCCTTATTTCCTTGCTTACATGACTTGGGCTTCCTTTTACATGCCTTGGGCTTTTTTTTACATGCCTTGGACTAATTGGGTTGTGCTTGGGTGCTCTCCATAAGTTGGGCACCATTATATTAAGTTAAATGCTCCATTTGAAGAGTTTAAGCTCCCATCAGCCTTTAATTGGGCTTCACACATCCTTTGCTCTTCTTGGACTAATCCAAGTGTAACTCCTTATTATATGAATGCTCCAATTACATCCTTAAACTTCTTTAGCCTTCCCTTTATGATTGGGCCTTGAAGTTGAAGTGGATCATTTGCTTTAGCCTTGGTTGTTTGCATCATTATATGACTTATGTGAATGGAGCTATCATTTTGCTTAACATTGATTTGTGACTACAATAGTTTAGTTAGTGTGAAGCTGAGAGAAGTACAAGGCTAACCATATGAGTCATCCTAAAGAATGAAATGAAGTTGTCACCAATAGAATTAGGAAAAATTGAGATGAAGGTTAGATCACAATAAGAAGATCCAACTTCTTTATCATCCTTTCATAGTTAGATTTAGAAATTGCATACATCATAAAAAATGTGTTAAGCTTTAGTAGGACCAGGACAAATTTAGATGATGATTAGATCTTTATATAGAAGATCTAACTTTTTTTATCATCCATTTAGAGTCATGTTTAGAAGTTTCATGTAGACTAAAAAAAAGCACTCCAATTTGCTCAATCTTAAAATCAACCTCCATTCATCCATATTTTATTTATGAGTTATCATTTATCATATATATATATATATATATATATATATATATATATATATATATATATATATATAAAATTTTATATGTACTTTTATTTTTTAAATTAAGACATATCATTACAAGAAAGTGGTAAAATATTTACAGAATTTACCTAGAGAATATTTTTCATAGGTAATTACCTACTGGATACCTACTAACTTTTTTTGCAGGTTATTCCCTACAAATTAACTATGGATTACTTAAACTAAGTGTGAAAAGAGGACACCAACATATGAAGGACTTATCGACGATTTTCTTATAGAAATTTATGCACAAATTAGAATCTATAAGTAAATTTACCTATAGATTCAAATTTGTAGGTAAATTTACCTGCGGATTCAAATTTGTAGGTAAATTTACCTACGTTACAATCCATAGGAAAATTTAATAAATTTATACATTTTATTCAAAATTGATTTTTACTATAAAATAATTTTTTAATTGTTATAAAGAATATTTGTATACATAATATCAATAAATTATGTGTATAATATATGATTAAAATAGTAAAAAATAGAGTAATACAAATATAATTTATCTATGGATTTGAATTTGTGAGTAAATTTACCTACAGATTCAAATCTGCAAGTAAATTTAATGCATTTGTAAATATTATTCAAAATAATATTTGATTTTATTATGCAATAATTTATGGATAATATTTTTAAATATTTTAAAGAATATTTTTATACATAATATCAATAAATTATATGTATAATACATGATAAAAAAATAGTTAAATAAATAGAGTAAAATAAGTATAATTTGCCTATGGATTTTAATTTGTATGTAAATTTACCTATGGATTGGAATTTATAAGTAAATTAATGCATTTAAAAATATTGTTCAAAATAATATTTGATTTTTTTACAAAACAATTTTATGAATAATATTTTTAAATATTATAAAGAATATTTTTATATATAGTATCAATAAATTATATGTATAATACACATTAAAAAATAGTTAAAATGGAGTATTATTAAGATAATTTACCTACGAATTTGAATTTGTCGATAATTCACATGTGGATAAAAATTAGAAGATATTTACTAACAAATTGAAATATGTATGTAAATTTACTTATGGATTCAAATATGTAGGTAAATTTAATACATTTATAAATACTATTCAAAATTATATTTCATTTTCATGACAAAATAATTTTGTGAACAATGGTTTTTTACAAAGTAGACAAAAAAAAAACCTAGTTATTAAGGATGACAAAGGTTTACATTTTCATACTTATCATATTAATTATCAAAACTATTTAGTTATTTTATTGTCAATAATAATCTTAAATTGTTTTAAAATAACTCTATTATTCATAATTATTGCAAGTCTGATTTCTAGTATTTGTACACTATCCAAATCCATACAAATTAATTTACATTCTTTGTCTTTTATTAAATTTTTAAAAAAAATATCCAAATTATTTTACATAACTTATGCAAGCAGAGTTATCGTTCTACTTAACACAATCCGCGACTGTAACACTTTTGTCAATGTGAAGCTTAGAGAAGTACAATCCTAGAGAATGAAATGAAGTCGTCGCCTAATAGAATTAGAAACAATTTTGACAATGATTAGATCACAGTACAACGATCCAACCTCTTTATCATCCTTTAATAGTCGAGTTCAAAAATTGCAAACATCGTGAAAAATGTGTCAAGCACTGTCGTAGGATCAGGACAAATTTAAATGATGACTAAATCTTCATATAGAAGATCTAACTTTTTTTATTATCCATTCATATTCATGTACAGAAGTTTCACGCAGGCTAAAAAAAGACACTCTAATTTGCTTAATCTAAAGATCAACCTCCACTCGTCTATATTTTATTTTATGAGTTATCATTTTACCTTATGTAATATATGAACATACATAATTTCATATGCACTTTTATTTACTAACTAAAATTTATAATTTGTTTAACATAAATGTAAGCAAAAATAAAAATATAGGTCAATATTCGATTTTAATTCAAATAATTATTAAACTATAATCTCTTATTTGTTTATTAAATAATTATATTATTTTTAGATTTTCTTGAATTTTCATGATCATGAACTATATATTTGAATTGTTAGCATATTATAGTTATAAAGTATTTTTTAAGAGAATAATTATTAGTACTTTTGAATTAAATGATCATTATGATAAAGTTATAATTATTTAGTACTTTACGTAATATTTATATTTCATATTAGATTGATCACTATGATAAATTTCACTGTATAAGATTTTTTGGTGTAGATTAATTAAATAAATATGCAATTATATTAGGGACTTAATAATATTTTAAATTAATTTCTTTGAGATTTTATATAATAGAAATCAAATATATAATTTTGAATTCGTTGAAATCTAACTAAAGATAAGTATCTTACATTTTAAAATTATTTATCTAGAAATTTACTTTTACAGAAAATTAATTCTAAATAAAAATGTTAAATTCTGGTAACTAAACACTCATCAAGTAGTTCAAATCCACCTCGTAATGCAAAAATTGTTTGTATAAAGATCGTACCCAAAAAAAATTAGGCATTTAAAGTTGCCAAAAAAGCAAACATGTATTCCACATCAACATTTTATAATTTAAAAAAAAAATGACATACAAGCCTTAAAATTCTATCTCCTTTTTCTCGTATTTCTTTTCAGTCAAAACCCTACTAGCTTTCTCCCTAATTGGGTCCAGATGATTCATCGAAGCCCACACTTCAAGCAAATCCAAGCTCCGCTATCAATTCCTAAACAAGTAACCCCTTATATTCAAAGTAATCTTCTGCTTTTATCATACTTGGACAAAGGTATCTTGAAAATTATATCCATATGTTTTTTTTTTTTCATATTTAAATCCAAGTCCCAACTCCCTTTTAGAATAATAATAAAAAAAAAACTGTGAATCTGAAACTAATTCAAAATTTCTACCATTGTTCATAATTACAAATTTCTCTTATTTTACTTCCAACTTTGTACTAGAAATGGTGATTGTTTAACTTGTTTCATCCCAAGATCTTTGCTTCTCCGACAATAATCAATCATGTAATTGCCTCCTCACGAACTAGGTATCGAAAATTTTATTCTCATTTAGACGTAGATACATTGATAGGATTTTGAGTGATGGATTTTTTTATATTAGATATTTAAAATAATATATAAGGGGTGATGGTAGAAAGAAGTAGAAGAAGAAGAGTAAAAAGATTAAAAGAAAGAAGAAGGTGGAGTTGGTTAAAAGATTGTCCAAAGACTTGGTTTTTCATTCTCGTATGGCGCATGATAAAGAGTTTTGGTGGCCATTTGATGGGTGATGTTAAAGGGAAGTTGATTTCTATGTGTTTGGATAATTATTCTTTCTAAATTTTCATTTGTGCTCATCAATTAATTACTTGATTAAGTCATTAGTTATATTTGAGATAGTAATTTGATACTTCTTATCTAATATAGGAAGCAACAAAGGTTTTGGTAGTAAAGTTCAGACATTTGAGAACAGAGAAAAATGAACAAAAGAAGGGAAAAAAAAAAAAAGAAAAAAGAAAGTGGAAGAGAAAGCATCGCTCTAGCAGCTAAAGCTGTGGTTGACTCTAGATTAAGTGGGAGAGAGTATCGCTCTAGCAGCTAAAGTTGTGATGGACTCTAGATCAAGTGGGAGAGAGTAGGGGAAAAAAGAATGATAATTTGTGAGCATATATCATAATTTTCAATTAAAAAAATATTAAAATGGCATCCAAATAGGCGTTCCAATAAGTTTTAAAGATTGAAATGACTTTTCTGGTATGATGTTTATATTTAAAAAATTTTGAATTATAATTTTTTATTTATGGATTTTTGTTATATTAACCTATAAGTTGAGAGATTATGGATGAAATTAGCCCCTAATTTTTAGTAATGATTTGATGTTATATCGCATACAACCTTCTAAAATATTACTAATGGTAATATTTTGTTATGAGAGCATTTCATACTGTGAGGGTTTTTTTTTTTTTTGAAATGAAAATAATAATTCTCATTTATAAAATATCAAATACAAGATTACCAATATATATAAAGATTTAAAACTTACAATCCATAACAAATATATTGGCACCATATTAAATTTGATTCAAAAAGCGTTGATCTTCTTTTACGGAAACATAACCATGTTAATAGAGCACTGAACTTTACATATAATAATAAGAAACATGCTCCACTCAGTGGCTAACTAAATCATAACTTGACATTTTTATCTTTAAATGAGTTCAGTTGAATTACTATAAAGTACTAATCGATCATTTCAATACTATTATAAATCAATTTCATATAGGAACAATAATAACCTCTATATAAGAGAAACAAATTTTTACGAAAAATGAACTAAAAACTCCCATTAAAGTTTTTTTTTTTAAAAAAAAGAAAAATTAGAAAGTTTTGTAAAATAAATACAAATTTATATTTATTGAGATACAATAGATAAAATAATAAAGAAAATAATAAAATCATGGGTTACAGTCAACAATTTAGCCAACAATAGTCATAGAAGATGAGGAAAATAAAAAAATTTTGAGAGAAAATGTGAAGAGAGAAGATGACATGAGTTAGATACTGTGAGGTATACCTTTGAGAATCTCAAGTTAAAAATCTAATTATGTTAATGCTTAAATATATACCCAAAACCAAAAAACTAGCCTTAAGGGGTTGTTGAGAAATTACATGATATAGCTATTAAAAGCACAACATATTACTTGAAAGCTTTGGTCTTCAATTCCCTTAACTAATGCCTCAAATTTGTTGTCTATGGGGAGAATGTTTGGAGAACATGTGAACCCAAGACATTGGTTTCACTTATATACTTTAAATGATAACAAAACAATGAGAAAACCTAGAGAAGTTCTAATATTTGTATTTTAGTGTTTTTGTATTCTATAAATAGACTCGATAATTGGAAAAGGGGGAGAATGAATGCAATGGGCAGTGAACAACTTTCAATGGGCATTGAACAATATTCAACAGGCATTATGACCTAGTCTACGGATGTTAAACACTTCAATGGGTATTAAATATATGTTGTAGATGCCCAAAGCATTTTGGATCATCTAACGGGTGTTGAGAAACTTGCCATGGGAGTTAGAAAAGTGCATGAGTTTGAGTTATTCTCTTTAGTCCTTGCCACAGGTGTTGAGAATTAGCAATAAGCATTGATCTTACCCACACAACAAGCGTTGCATATTCATAACATCATTGGACAAAGGATCTTAGATTAAGCAAAACTCATTAGAACTCACAACGGGCATTGGTCCTTCACAACAGGTGTTGGAAAAATACTCTAGATTAAGCTAAAGCTTTTGGATCCTCTAATAAGGCACACTTTATATCTCAACAAGCGTTGAAGGTATATCCAATGGGCATTGAGAATTTTTCAACGAGTGTTGAAGCATTTATGCAATTGTTGAAAAATAGAGCATTAAGTTTATGCTTTCTAAAAAATCAACAATGAACGTTGATTTTGCTCCAACTTGCATTAAGGTAAAAGCCAATGACCATGGAAGAATGGACAACTGGCATTGGAACTATCCATTACAAGTTCGATAAGCATTGTTGAGAATCAACGGGTGTTATCACCTCTAACAACTAGTTTTACAGAAAAACTTTCAGACTAAACATGAACTGTTCTAACGGCTAGTTTGTAGTTTTTGACTATATAAGAAATATTCTGAATACCAGATAAATGTTAAAAACTATGAAGAACATTTGTAATCAACAGGAGAACATCTAGTAAGCTAGTTGTGGAAATCTTTTGGTGTTACTTTAATTTAGGTATAGTGAAGATTATTTTGTAAGTCTTTGAGAGTAGGTTTTCTTGAGCTTAAAAGTGGAATTGCTGCCTATTTTGAGAGGCATTGATACTACTTGGACCTATCCTCACTAGTGGCTAAAAGGTTGGTATTGTACCTAGAAAAATACTAAGGCTTGGGTTGGCTCTCTTATTCCTTATAAAAGAGAGTAAGTGTAAAGGTTGTCCTTGAACTTGGAAAATGGAAGGTTGTCCTTGAGCCTAGAAAAGGAAAGATTTTTCTTGAGCCTGGAAAAGGAATAGAAAGACCTAAGTGAAAGCTTGGGGAGTGGAGTAGGCATATTGTCGAACCACCATAAATCTCTATGTTGATTTGTGTGTTGTTTCTACTTAGTTTGTGTGTTTGTAGTTTTTATTTGTAACCCAATTCACTACCTCCTCTTGGGTTGTCTCATCTCCATCCAAGCCAACAAAATTATTTTTCACTTTTCTTTGTTTTGCCTAGGTTACAAGCCAACATAATTTGTGATAATGAGGTAATAGGTAAGTAGACCATAGTGGTAGTGATGGTGGTACTGATAGCTAAGGGGATTGGAGTTAAAACTAAGAAACAAGTATTTATGAATTAATAGCAATTTATAATATTAATTATCCCACATGTTATAAAAATGTACAAGACTATAACAAATTTTTTTGGTAATTTACTTTAAATTGTTTATGGATGTTCAAATTGAATCTATTTTTATATAAATGCATAACTTTTTTTTAAAATTTTTTTATTGGTTTTCAAAGTTTAACCTCATGATAAGCATTAATTTGTTCTTCAAGATTTGTTTAATTTAAAAATATATGTTTATTTTCTTTCAAGAGAAATATGAACAATAAAAATATATTAGGTTTCAATTATATAAAAACTAAAAAAATTAAACCTAATCAAATTAATTATATTTTTTAAAATAAAATAGAATTTATTTATATAAATAATATAATATAATATTACACATAATTAATATATAATATGTATTATCTTTATGCATAATTTAAATAGTATAATTATATTAACAAATATTTTCATTTATTTTTTTAAAAAATTTAGTTGAAATCAAATCTAATTGAATCAAACTAAACTAATTAGTTCTGTTTGATTTGATTTGTGAAAAAAAATATATGAAATTTTTTTTCTTTCTTGATGAAATTAAATATATAATGAGCAAAACATAAATAACAATTATATAAGTCTTTAAAACATTAAAAAATACAACATGTCAAAAGTTGATATTCCTTATTATTTATGTTTCAATGTGTTAAATTGATAAATTTATTATTGTGTCGAGCAAATAAAGTAAATATTTTGCATTGGATAAATGAGATATGATATCTTAAGTTATAAGTTTTCAATTTTTAATAAAGTGATAATAGTTCCTTCAGGGTTAGGTTTCTCATCATATGCGCTAGGTTTCCAACCAAAATCAGTTCTTTTGTCAATGACTTTCTTTTCATCTTATTTCCCTTTGCCTATTTTCATTTCACTCCTCCCATCTATGTACCTTTCCTCTAATGTTGTCTACCTACCTATTATGTTTTATTCTTTGTTTTATTTTTCTAATTCTAGGCTTTTGTACTTTTCAAGTGATTATTTCTTCTTCCTCATGTGTTGATCTGAGTAAGGAGATCATAACGCAAATGTCTCCTTTAGCCAATCTCTCCTTGTGATCTTATCCAACTCTACTAAGGTATGATCAATAAAAACCATAATACACCTAAAAAAGTGACACAACTATACACAAGAAAGAAAATATTTTGGTTCTTAATTTCCAATAATTTGATAGCATTAATCTCCCTTCCAAGCATTTTAATATTGTGAGGTTATGGATAGACAAACCATGTAATAGAGGGCATTCATGAGTATAATGATGTAAGCCTAGTACCTAAAAAATAGGGTAAAGGCAAAAATTTGGGGCAAAGGATTTATTTTTATTTAGTTTACATTATTAGGAAGATAAAGCATGGATGTTGAGAATTGTACTATAGCACTTTGATAAACATTTCTTATCCTTAAAGATGTCCAAAGCAATAACAATTGTCAAGGTTCAAGTTCTTTCATGCTTTTGTATAGACTAGGACATATGATATGCCTTTTAATTTAATGCACCAATAAATGGTTGAATCATTGTTAAACAAATTCCTATATCAAGGTCAATGGAAAAGAGCATAATTCTAGGCATTTCCTGCATTTCAAAATGCTACAAGACCATAGAAATTCTATCTCTGAGGTGGTGAGTAATTATAATTACTTCATTAGAGCCTTACCATTAAAAAAACAAAAAAAGGAATCCTTTTACTGTGCAATAAAAATAAAAAGAGTTATATAAAGAGTTTTAAGAAAAAAGGTAATTATCATCCATGTATGTACCAACAGTACAAGGTAAAATATATAGAGAGATATAAGAAAGAAAATGCAAAATTATTGGCCTATTCTAGTATCTTTGATACCCAAAGATATTGTTACATTAGTAATAAGATTAGTGAGGATTTTTTCTTTAGCTATATTGCCTAATATATAAGGAGTCCTTAGTAGAGATATGAGAACTGTTGGTGTAATGCTTGTGTTATAGAAGGAGCTATTTGAGTTTTACCTTCTTCACCCTTTCTCATGCAAAAGGGAATGACTGAATGAAATCCTAGCTTGCTTCTAAAATTGGTGAATGGTAGGGAACTCAAAGGCTTTGTAAAGATGTCAATGACTTGATGGGTGGAAGGAATGTATCGAGTGATTAGAGCACCAACACAACCTTTTCTTGGACAAAGTGATAGTAAATTTCAATGTGTTTGGATTGAGCATGGAAAACAAGATTGATTGTCATGTAAAGAGCACTTTTATTGTCACATAATAGTTAGGGTGGAGTGTGTAGGGGAATGCCAATGTCGCAAAGTACGAAAGTAATCATACAAGTTCAACGATGGTAAAAGCTAGAGATGATATTTAACTTTAGTGCTTGAATAAGAGACAATAGGTTACTTCATGAATGACCAGGAGATACAATTTACACCAGGATAGACATAGTAACCTGCGACACTTTGTCAAGTAGTTAGGCATGCTGCCTAATCAACATCACAAAAATCATACAAATTCATAGAGCTTAGTTTAACAAGGCTAACACTCAACCTAAACAAGAGTTTTACAATCAAAAGCTAACTCTCAAATCCAAACCCAATAGTGTTTAATGCTCACACTAAACAACAACAACTCAAATACAAGAAAATTAAACACTTAAAGGTTGAAAAATAAATTTGTAAGAGTTTGGCTACATTGAAAGTTATTCTCTTGCATTCAAGTCCATTTGGTAGTGTATTTATAGGGTACAATCACCAAAGAGACATTACAAATAAAATTATGTCTAAATCTCTAAAGTATGTTGGGCAAATCCTACATTTATTGTTTGCCAAATGAAATTCATTATCGAGACTATATAATCGTGGCCACAATATTCACATAATTCTAAATTTTGCTTAATCGCAGTGGAGAACCTTGTTTGCATCTAACGACTAGTCCACATGGCATAAAACCATTGGTTCTTTAGGAAAAATAGTGGTTACGTCCCTTGAGTAATAATGAAAGTCACAGTCTCTATTTTTACTCTTTAGATGTGATACTCACTGCAAAATCGTCTATCTAAATGGAGGTGTTGTTTCACCAAAATCACGATCTCGACCATTATTTTGCTGCCACAAATTTTGATGTTCCAAAGGTTCTTTGAGACACCTAGCATAATCTAGTTGAAGACTTGATTCCTTCTAAGTGAATTCAAAAGTAGTGGTTACGACACTAGACGAGACATACACTGCGAATTCGTCTACCTAAATTTATCTAATTCTTTTTCAAGATAGCGGTGGTGACCTTTTAATTCATGACAATGAATTAGGATGCAAATTTCAATCTTTGAGACTAAAGCTTCCATTCAAATTTCAATATGATCCTAGCTAAGTATCTGCAAGATCAACACTTGAAATTGACATTAGAATCTTTCATTCGATATTGTCAATATCAAAAGAGAGTCTTGACTTAGGTTTAAACAATCTAGTTGAAATGCTCCCCCTCAATCTCCCCCTTTTTGATTTTGAAAACTTAGATTGAATTTGTAAAGGATAAAAAATGTATAAGTGTATTTTAAAGTGTGTGAAGTGGAAATGGTCAACAAATTGAAATGGTTGAAATGCTCCCCCTCAATTTATACCCTCCCTAATGACATGCAAGCTATCCCCCTTTATCAAGATTAACAAGAGAGAAAGGTTAAGTGAAATGACAAATAGTACAAGTATAGAAATAATTATAATGATATGATGGCAATCAGTTAAGAATTAGAGTAATGAATTTTTACTATCATTCATTAAACCAAATTTGCATTGATTAACCATAGAAAGAACATACTTTAACTTTTATTAAAAAAAAAGATACATAACATAAGTCAAATATATAAAATATGTTTGATCACACATTTAGGCCAAAATTAAAACAAAAAAGGTTAAAAATAAAAAATGATCATGAAATAAAGCTAAAAGAAAACAAGAAGGTAGAAGAGATATCACCATCATCATCTTCATTATCTTCAATAAATTTTTCTTCTCTTTCCCTTTAGGCTTTATCTCCTTCTTCTTCTTGGTCACCTTTTTCTTCTTGGGTGTCTTCCCATTCTTCAAAATTAGGAAGATGACATGGAGTAACACCAACCTTTTCTTGAAGGTCAACCAAGTCACTATGAAGGTGAGAGAGAAGAAGGAACTTTCTCTTGATCATTCTCATCACCTTACCAAGTTTTTTGTTGATGAAAGAGAGAGAGATGGAAGAAGACTTGGATTTTGGTTTTACCTTAGACTTTGAATATGGAATGGGCTTTTTGGTGCCCTCTTCAATCACTGACCTCTTTCTTTTAGAGGCATGAGTTGTCTATTACTTCTTTGCCCTATATGATCCTAAAGTACACACATAAAAATCAGGATGAATTTCCTTGGCATTGATCGAATAGGTTAAACCAATAAAGTTTTGGGATGGGAGATAAGATACTTTATGAATCTTTTGATCCATAAAGTATCTCCTAGTTTCGATGGGCTTATTTTTAGTGAGGCATAAGAGAAAAGCTAGGTCTTTTTGAGAGACTTTTTCATTCTCATCGCCCCTAGCATTGATGGAAAAAGGTTATAATTTTATGAATGAGCCAATTAGTTAAGGTTTTGATGTATTTAACCATTGAAGGTTTTGGATCATGTTTGGTTTCAATAGAAATTTTAGACCAAAGGGAAGAGATAATGAATGGAACATCATCTCTGACTTAGAAATTAAAAAGGAAGGAAAGTTAGGTAAAAGTAATGAAATAGGAATCTCCAAATACCCTAAAGACAAAAACATATAAACCTACTTTAGATTTTTCCCTTCGACTAAGAGTGACAGTGCACATCAACTCTTGTATGATTTCTTCATAGCTTAGTTCTTCACAAAAAATGAATTCATTCTAGCCAAGGTTGAAGAGAAATGCTTGGATTTCTCCCTTAATGCTAAGAGTTTTGAGAAGAAAGGATGAGGATATTTTGTTCGATTAGATTATCTTTTTGGTGTTGGCCTTGTATCTCTCATTCTCTTCATTTGTGATTCCTTTCATGAGATGATGAGAAGAAAGGCCTTAAGGTTTAGGTAATGCCCTTCCTCTTTTATACTCTAGTGAGTTTCTTAGGTGCCATGAGAGCAGAGGAAAAGAGAATATATGTGAGAAATAGAAAAGAGATGAGAAGTATCATGAAGAAGATGATAAAAGTGGAATGAAGGGGTGTGAAGGAGACTTAAATAGGTAGATAAAAGGTGAAATGGTTATAAAATGGTCAAAAAAGCATTGAATGAGGAAGAGGCATTGTTTGATTGTGAAATCAATCAATGCCCAGTGGTGATAGAAAATGGCGATCGTTATATGCTTATCGTGATCACTATTTATTGGACTAGGGTAGTTAACCCTAAGTCTTGGACTTCTTTTGATCTTGACAAAGGGGATTGATCATTTCTGATGTTTCTATTTAGTGTTGTTTTACAGCTTTTGTGTTAGTCTTTAAGTTAGAAGTTAGATAGAGATCTAAATCTTTAAAGAATGTAAAGTAACTTCTAAATCACAATCGCAATCTAAGATTTGCAACTGTGATTCATAAGAAGACTTGCTAGAAACTCAGATAGACGAAATTGCGGAGTCATTCTCGACCGCGACTCATCTAAAAGAAGAACTCCAAAAGTGACAAACGAATTAATGGTGTAAAGCTCACCTCAGTCATGATTGCGAATTTTGAAATAACTTAAGATGTAATCAAGTCCACAATCACAATTTGACAAGTGTCCCAAGTAACCGTTGAAAGTCAAAAATCATAATGGGAACTTATTGGTAGCGACCGCAAATCCAAAAGAAGAAGATGAACACTTTTGGTAGATGAATTCACATCTTCAATCACATCCTGTACAAGAAAGATCGTGACTGCTACTTTTAAGAGTAGGTGAAAGGCAACGACTATATTTTCCTAATGAACTAATCAAAAGCTGCCATGTGGACTAGCTGTTATACACAAATAGGGTTTCCCTCATGGAATTTGGAATTCGTGACCGCAAATGAGTAGTAGCGACCGCGATTCATGATTGTCAAACATTAAATGCAAAAATCTGTCTAGCACACTTTGATGATTTTGTACCAGTTTTATTGCAATGTCTCTTTGGTAGGTATAGGCTATAAATACCCCCACCAAATATATGTAAATGCAAGAGAATGAATAACTTTGTGCCCAAACTCTTGCAATTTTGTTGCTCACTCTTTTCTATTCTTTAAGTCATTGTTGGGTGTGAGTATAAACACTAAGTGTAATAGGTTATAGTGTGAGACTGTCAAAACACTAAGATAGGTTATTGTGTGAGCTTGTTAAAACACAAGTTGTAAAGGTTGTTGTGTAAGCCTCAAAACATAAGTGTATAGGTTGTTATGTGAGCCTTCAAAATACAAGTGTAAAAGTTTAGTGTAAGCTTGAAAACACCTTTGAAAGATAGTGGAATGCCCAATTTCTAAGAATTGGGGAGTGGGCATAGGGTTGATTATACTTGAACCACTATAAATCTTGTGTTTCCTCTCATCTCATTTCTCCTCTCTCTTTCCAATTTTAATTTTTATACACCAATTCAACCCTCCTTTCTTGGTGGCTAGGGCCAACACTATTTATGAAAATTCTAAGCATAGTCAACGATCAATAGATTTGAAATTTCAAAAATTTCATGGTGGCTATCATAGATCGCGACAGCAAATTGACAATGGTTGAAAGGTTGAGGAAGACTTATAAGTAGTGATCATAAATTGTAAATCCTGATCGTAAATTAGAAGGCATTTTTTTGAAAAAGCATGAAAGGAACATTAGTCTAAACTTGATGTGATCCACATGATGTTATGATGATTAATTCAAGAAATTCAGCATTAAAATGCTTAATTGCATAATGAATTAACACATCTACAACATTCAACATAATAAATTATCATGCAATCACCAATCATATCAAACAATGAATTAATATTGACAAGTATAGTGAAGGGCATAAAGTGAGATCAATTTTCATCCTAAGGAACTTTCATCTAGCACCTTTAGTTCCCTTTTGATAAAGTTCATTCTTTCATCATTGAGGTATTTAGTGAAAATATCAACAAGTTAGTGACTGGTGACAATAAATTATCACACCACAATGACATTTTGGACATGATCTATTAGAAAATGATGTCTAATATCAATATGCTTGCTTTTTGAATATTGGATGGGAAGAAAGATTTATTGCACTTGTATTATCATATTTGATGGGAATGTGATCAACATCTTTGCCATAATCCTTGAGTTATTTCTCCAAAGAACTTAGGTGGAATAATAACTCGTCGCCACATATTTCACTTTGGTGGTATATAAGGCAACTGATACTTGCATCTTGCTAAACCAAGAAACTAAACATTCACTTATGAATTGGCAAGTTTCAGAAGTGCTCTTCCCATCCACCAAACTATTGGCATAATCCACATCCGAATATCCAAGAAGACTAAAAGATGAATTTCTAGGATACCAAAGTCCTAAATGCAATATGCCATACAAATACTTAAGAATTATTTTAATGGCGTTCATGTGAGATTCCTTAAGACAATATTGAAATCTAGCACATAAGCAAACACTAAACATGATGTCAAGTCTAGATACGATAAGATAGAGGAAAAAGCCAATCATACTGTTATACTTCTTTTCATCAATGGGCTTACCCGATTCATCTTGTCGAGCTTGATAGTTGCACTTATTGAGGTTTTTGCTACTTTTCATCCATTTATGCCAAACC
This sequence comes from Omphalea diandra, assembly GCA_949677035.1. Taxonomy (NCBI): domain Eukaryota; kingdom Viridiplantae; phylum Streptophyta; class Magnoliopsida; order Malpighiales; family Euphorbiaceae; genus Omphalea; species Omphalea diandra. The sequence continues at coordinate 15,306 of CATIWR010008763.1, forward strand.
TTTTAAGTAGATCTTTTACATACTTAACTTGGTTAATGAAGATGCCCGCTTTGGTTTGTATGATTTGAAGACCAAAGAAGAACTTGAGCTCACCCATCATGCTCATCTCAAACTCTCTGGTCATACAATTAGTAAATTCTTCACAAGAGATTCATTAGTAGCACCAAATATAATATCATTAACATATATTTACATAATGAGTATATCTTTGTTGTGCTTTTCATAAATAAAGTAATATCAACCTTGCATCTTTCAAAATTATTTTATAAAAGAAATGAACTAAGCCTTTAATATTAAGCTCTTAGAGCTTATTTTAAACCATATAAGGCTTTAGTTAATTTGAAAACATGATTTAGAAAAATATGAAACTCAAATCCCAGAGGTTGTTCAACATAAACTTCTTTCTTAATGAAACCATTTAGAAATACACTTTTCGCATCCATTTAAAAAAGCTTAAAATCCATGTGATATGTAAATGCTATAAGAATCCTAATGGTCTCTAATCTTGTTATGGGGGAAAAAGTTTTATCATAATTAATGCATTTCTCTTAGCTATAACCCTTTGTAAATAATCTAGCTTTGTTTCTTATAACAACACCTTGCTCATCTAACTTATTCCTAAAAACCTATTTGTATCCCACAATCGGATGTTCTTTATGCCTAGGAACAAGTTTCCAAACTTTGTTTGTCTCAAATTGATTGAGTTTCTCTTACATAGTAATCACCCAACTATCATCATCAAAAGCCTCATCAATAGATTTTGGCTCAATTTGAGAAACAAATGTAATATTATTATCTAAAGCATGTAATTGAGCTCTAGTACTTACTCCCTTGGATTTCTCACTAATGATAAGATGTCTTAGGTGATTCTTAGAGTATCTCCAATCCTTAGGTAGTTCTTGAGCTTGGTTTTCCTCTTATTGTGGTAGAGGTTCTTCAACTTCTTATGATGGATTATTATCTTTAAGATCAATCATAATTTCTTTTGGCATTGAATCAAGCTCTAATTTCTCAAAGTCACTTATAAGATTATCAATAAAAGAACCTTCTCCAAGATTAAGTTTCCTAGATTCATCAAATATAATATTCATAGACTCTTCAACTACTATAGTCTTTTTATAAATACTCTATAGGTTTTACTAGTGATGGAATAGCTAAGAAAGATACCCTCATTAGTTTTAGAAGCAAATTTTCTAAGGTTGTCCTTGGTATTGAGTATGTAGCATTTGCACCAAAAAACTTTAAGATATGAAAGCTTAGGTTTTTTACCATTCCATAGCCCATAAGAAGTTTTGTTTAGAATGGGTCTTTTGAAAACAAGATTTGCAATATAACATGAAGTATTGATGGCTTTGGCCCAAAAGTAATTTGGCAAGGAATACTGATTAAGCATAGTTCTAACCATCTCTACCATTGTCTTATTTTTCCTTTATACAATACCATTTTGTTATGGTGTTCTAGGAGTAGAAAAGTTGTGAGAAATCTCATTCTTCAAACAATAATTTTCAAAAGATTCATTTTAAAATTCATTTCCATGGTCACTTTTAATAAAAGAAATGAAGTGACTTTTTTCATTTTGAACTCTTTTAGCAAAACTTTTGAAGGCATCAAAGTGTCACTCTTATGAGTAAGAAAGTATACCCAAGTAAATGTAGAGTAGTCATCAACTAGGATAAATGTATAATACTTTCCACCAAGGTTAGCATTCCTAATGGGTCCAACTAAGTCTATATGAATGAGTTAAAAAGGCCTAAAAGTACTTATAATATTTTTGCTTTGAAGGGTGCTTGGTGTTGTTTCCCCATTTAGCAAGGTGTACATGTCTTATCCTTTATGAACTTAAGCTTTGGAAGACCCTTTACTAGTTCTCCTTTTGATAAACTTTATAGAAGCTCTATACTAGCATGTCCAAGTCTTTTATGTCAAAGCCAAGATTCATTGCTAATAGAGATAAGACACTTAACAGATTGGTTAACCAACTTGTCTAAGTAAATTAAGTAGGTATTGCCTCTTCTTTCACCTTTAAAGTCCACCTTTTTATCTACCAAGGTGGTAACCTAACATCCTTTAGGGTCAAAGGTGACTTTCTTACCTTTTTCACATAATTCACTTACACTTAATAAACTATGTTTCAATCCTTTAGTTGAAAGAACATTATCAATAAGAGAGTAACCTTTCTTACCAACAATTGCAATGCCAATTACTTTACCATTAGCTTTGATTCCAAATATGACATTGCCACCACCTTTCTCTTCAATGGCTATGAATAGCTTCTTATTTTTTATCATGTGCTTTGTGCACCCATTATCCATATGCCAATCTTTATCTCCTTTGGTGGCTTCCAAACATTCCCACAACACAAAAACAATTTACCTTTATTTATGTACCCAAGTATACTTGGGTCCTCGGGGGTTTGGCTTAGAAGCGTCCTCTAATTTGAGATGCGCCTTCCTAATGTAGCAAAAAACATTAATATGTCTATACCTCATGTAATATTGGCATTGGAGTTTAGACGTATAAGTTTTTCACCTATGCATAACTTGAGTATGAGTAGGAGGCGTTCTCATACTTTGGTTGAGGGAGTGCATGCAAGTGCATGAGTGATGAGGAGTAGAAGAAAAGTTTTTATGTGTGTGTGCCTTTGAGCATGTCTCTTGGAGTAGATGTATGCATGATTTGATCTTTAAGACTTAGTTCTTGAGTCTTTGGGAGCCTTTCCTTTGCCTTTAGGCATAATAAACTTAGTGCTAGTAGCACTTTTCTTCCCAACAACCTCAATATTAGAAGTTTTATTGCTCTAATGAATGTATGAGGAGAAGATGTAGATGAGGAAGCTCCATTAAAGCCTAAACCATATCTCACTAAGAGTGGTCTTTGAGATATAATGAGAGTATCTAAAGCTTCTTTCCCTTTGTGAAATCTTGAATTAAAATTTCTAAACTCAATAACTTCACCTTTTAAAGTGTCATTTTCTTTTCTTAGAGAATCAAAAGAGGATGAATATTTAGAAATATTTTCTAAGGATTTTTTAAGTTTTCATTTTAAATCCTTAGGTTACTTCTAGGATTTAAATTCATCCTTAAGTTTTGAATACTTTTTTTTGTAAGTTTTTATTTGAGATTTGTATTTATCACATCTCAAGGCTAGAGCTTCAAAAAGCTCATCATCCACATCATTTAAGTTCTTATAATCATGACAAGAATGTGAAGAAATACTTACCTCATTGGAGGAGTCCTTTTGAGCCATGAAGCATAGGTTGGCAACTTCTTTATCTTCTTCTTCCTCACTTGGGCTATCATCTCATGTAGCCTTGAAGCTCTTCTTTTTATCTTTGTCCCACTTTTTCTTCTTCTTAAGCTTAGGACGTTTAAATTTGATGTGACCTTGTTTTCCATATTTATAGCAAGTTAATTCATTCTTCTTGTGTTTGAAATTAAGAGATACTCTTTTGAAGTTCCTCCTATCTTTTATTCTCTTTATGAGGTACTTGGTCCTCCTTGTGAGCATGGCTAGCTCCTCTTTGTCTTTCTCACTCTCATAACTATCACTAGAGGCAACTTCAACCTCTTTATCTTTTTTGAGGATTTGAGAGCAAGAGTCTTATTTTCTACTTTTTCCTTTTTGTCTTTTTGCCTTCTCATTTTCTTCATCAATTCATCCTTCTTTAAGGCTAGCTCATGAGTAAGTAGCTTGTCAATAAGACATCCATTTGTACCTTTTCAATCTTTGAATTAGATTCTTGTATGCTACAAACTCTAGCACTAAAATTTTCAAGAGGAAGAGATTTGAGAATTTTAGTGTTTACCTCATGATTGGTGAGAATTCTTCCAAACTTCTTCATATTTGTGACAATAGGGAGGAGCCTAGTTCATCATGAATAGCTCCCATTATAGTTCATCATGAATAACTCTCATTTTATCACATACATTTTCAACCTACTTGATTTCACAAGTGTAGTGCCTTTGTGACAGTTTTCCAATTCCTTTCATATCCCATGGGCGGTTAAAAAATGTTGTACTCTATTAATCTCCTTTCTTGATAAGGAGTTAAGAAGAATGGTCGTTGTTTTCTTGTTCTTCCCATTTAACTTTTTATGTGCTTCCACCCATTCTTCTCATGGAATTAGTTCTTTACTACCATCTACCATTTTGGTTGGAGGCTTTCATTCCTTTGCTATAATGTCCCACAAATCCACCATATCACTATCCAAATAGATCTCCATTTTATACTTCCAATGAGTATAGTCGGTTCCATCAAAGTAAGACTTGAGATGATAATGGATTTCTTATTGTGCCATGATCTTTTCTCACTCAAATAAGGCTTTGTTTGAAACCAAGAGCTAATACCACTTTTAGCCCTTGTGCACCAAGAAGGGAGTGTGAATTGGTAGAAAATTTTAAATTTTGGAGAGGAAGATTTGTTAAGTAAGAAATAGAAGAAGTAGAAGGAGAATAGAACATACCAAGTTTTATAGTGGTTTGGGCATTAATCAACCATACATCAACTCCCTCATTCTTCCAATTGGGTGTTTCACTAATGTCTAATGGTGTTTTAAAGCTCACACCTAACTTTACAACTTGTGTTTTATTAAAGGCTCACACATAATGTGACATCCCATTTAAATCGTCATTAACTACTCTAATTCTATCCATTATTGTTAAAAGACCTTAATTCAATTATCATTTACCTATCATATTTATTTTTTGCACAATGTCTCTTGTTCACAACATAGTCACTATTACAATAAAGTATACATGACTAAACCAGCTGGAATACTAATAGACTGCATACTGGCCTAACCTCTTTTAGACTGATAGACAGCAACCTTGAAATATAACTGGACACAGTCTTTAGTCTACTTTTCCTGAAATAAAATTTTATGCAAAAGAGTGAGTTTGCATACTCAGTAAGTAAATGCATAACAATACTTCAATCTCAAATAATATATCAAACATTTTATTATTTATAACTTATCATCATATCCATGTACGAAATAAACAGTCTTTACTCTTAAATACCATATAAGCTGTCAAAGGTTATTACCACACATGCTGTCATAAATTTATGCCACATAGGCTATAGATATTAATGCCACAAAGGCTTTAAATTTTAGTTACCACATAGGCTAGAAATATTATTGCCACACAGGCTATAGATCTCATTGCCACACAGGCTATTGAATGTTACTGCCACACAGGCTATCAAATATTATTGCCACACAGGCTATTACATGTTATCGCCACACAGACTATCAAATATTATCGCCACACAGGCTATCACATTTTATTGCCACACAGGCTATTGAATAGTTTTACTTGCCAACAACATCAAGTATTAGCTTTTCAACCAATCAACTATAAATCCAACAAAATTTCATCAATATAATAACTAATAATAACAC
>CATIWR010008767.1:0-13032 GCA_949677035.1 Omphalea diandra
TATATATATATATATATATATATTAAGATGATGCATGTAAATTAAATATTAAATTAAGAAAATTAATACATATGATAATAAATATATAAAAAAATATGTATATATTATATAAATATTATTTTATAATAATATAATATCTAATAGGAAGAATATATTTATTAAGACATTGATAATATAATGATAAACCATGTTATAATGAATTTAGAATATTATAATATTAGTTGAATAAAATTTTAAAATAAATATTAAAAATTAATAAAAAAAATATAGGGACGAACATGGTAGTTGCTAATGATGACCAAGCTTGTCGCAAGGGGGTTAAAGGCCTAGACAAGCCTCCAAACTAGCAACGAAGTAGGTCGTCACAAGTGCTGGAGGCCTGTCCAGGCCTCCAGCTTAGCGGTGGACCGAACCGTCACTAAGCTAGAGACAATGCAGCCCCTTACTAACTTTAAAGGCTTAGACAGGTGTCCAATTTAGAGATGGGCATAGCCATCACTAATGTTGAGACGGCTCAGCCCGTCGCTAAAGAGGAGGAGCCTAGGCCTAAGCTCCCCAGTCATAGTGACTGGTTGAACCGTTGCTAGGTTTGCAATGGCTCGACCCATCAATAAGACGGGGGTGCATGGGCCAGCTCACACTCTTTGTGAATGTTCAGGCTGTAGCCAAGTCCGTCGACTATTACAGGCCGATGAACACTAATGGGCTAGTGATGGCCCGTGTCATTGCCAGACCATTAAGGCTACTTTTAGCAACCAACGTCTCGCTCTTTTTTTTTTTTTTTCCTTTCTTCTTCCTTTTTCTTTCCTTCTTCTCTCTTCTTCTTCTCCTTTTTCTTTTCTGCTCCCACCCCACCCATTGCTGCACTTGAGATAGCAGCCGACAACAATCCCACGCCTGCCGCCAACAACACCTCCTTGTCCGGTTCGTCTTGCAATTTTCTAGATTCTAGGTTTGATTTGTGTGGGTTGGTTTGGTTCAGTTCGGTTTGGTTTGGGTTCTCTCTCTTTAGGTTCTTGAAGATTTATAAGGTATGTGTTTATTTTAATGTTTTGTATAATATTCAGTAATTTTGAATTAGGAAATTTTGTTATTTTTGTATATTCTTTAGTTAGTTTTATTCAAATTGTGTTTTATGTTGAGATTATGTGTTATAAATTATGTGAAATTATGTTGAAGTTATGAAATATGATATTCTTTTTTTGTAAATTATATTGAAGTTATCAATTTAAGAGATATATTTTTTTCGTAAATTATGTTAAATTTTGAAATATGAAATATTGATATTTCAAAATTTGTTTATTTTTCATAATATTATTTAGTTTAGTTAAATAGTTTTGTAGCAAATTATCTGATACTTAGGAATATTAATATATATTTAGGGCTATTATATATAAATTTATAATTTTCAATTATGTGAAAATTAGTTGAAATGTTGAAAATATGTGAAATAAATTAGGTGGTTTTATTTAGTGACATATTTTCAATTTTTAGAGAAAATGATAGTGAATTTTTAAAATTATTTGAATATTTCAAATAGAAAATTATTTGATTAATTAGAAATTAATTTATTGAAAAATTATGTCATTAATTAGAAGATTAATTATCATAATTAGATTTGTAATAAATAGAAACTAATAAATGAAGTTTTAATGTTGTAATGAATTAGAAAAATTAGGAATTATTATTAAATTTGTAATTTGTTATAAGAATATTAATTAATGTATAAATATGTAATTAATTTGAAAGTTAGCCATTACATATTGTTATTATTTTTTGTGATAAATTTAAAAGCTAGAAATTGTTAGGAATTTATTATTAATTGTGTAATTAATTTGTAGTATATTATATGATTTAGTAGATTTTTTGGAAATAAGACAATAATTGAGACATTAGAAATTAATATTTATGATATTATTTTAATATTGAGTAGGTAATTTAAATTAATTTATTGAGGATGAATTTGGGAAATAATTAGTTTGTTTATTTAATTAGCAAGTTATGAATTACAATGAATTTATTAGTAATTAAGAAATTAATGTTACTATATATATTTTTTCGATATATTAATTAGAAATTAAGTTTTAATTTTATGTTATATTATTCTTAATTGTGAAATGTGATGTTTATTTTATTATTGTTATATAATATACATTAATTTGTATAAATTAGAAAATTATTGATGAATGAGTTGTGGTATTGATTTATAATGAATGGTTGTCTTAGAAGTGCTTTTTCATGCAGGTTTTTTCATAGTACTGGGGGGTTATGGTTGGAGAAATATTACAAGTGCTTAACAGAGGAGTCAATTATAAACCTCATATTGAGGTTTGGTAGATTCTGGTTATGCTAAAACTCTGTCAAAATTTCGTTAGAATATTAGGATTAAGGTTTAGAAACCCGTTTAGTGAATTACTCACATAAATGTGAGTAATTCACTAAAGTGCCCCATAGGATAATTTGAAAATGCATTGTCTGAATAAACTCGTGACATGAGTATGAATTTTGGTAGTATGATATTATTCTCCATGTGCATATTGAAATATGTGCAGATTAATGTGATATGAAACCTGTGATAAGGTATCTATTGCATTTGTTTATATATGTTTGACATCATGCACTTAGAGAGCTATGAGGACATGTTGTCAAATTTTATATAAGTGCATTGGGATGATATACAGTACATGTTCAAATGGGCTAGGTTCATTTGTTGACATTGACGAGATTGACAATAAGGACACTTTGTCAGAAATGAAGAATTAAATGACGACAACAACGATGATGATGATAATAATGATGATGGTGATGATGTTAATTTACATAACGTCGATAGTGATTAGAGGTAGTATTATCACAACTCCTTTTGTAATATTTATATTATATTGCTTGAATGTAATTGAATTTCTAAGCATACATATTTATATATTTCTAAAGATTCAAGGGAATGATCGATATCATAGGAGTTCATCAAAGCGAAGTTCTACATGAGATGTTTGTTGAGGCCAACATGATAGGTCGTCTTCTTTGCTACTTTATGTACCACTGTCTGATCGGTCCATTTCATCATCTCGAGCTCCATCCGTTGTAGTATCACTTGCATATTCTTTGCCTCCATCACTTCTTTCACCACCTGTTGCACCTGCAAATACATGAACATATGCATTGGATAAATGATCATTTAGACATGTGAATTGTAAAAGCATGATAATGAAATTTGCACCATTGCATTTGGGACACTTGAACATATATGTAATGTTTGTATAGTTACATGACAAATTGTTTTAGGTTGTGTGCTTGGTATAACATCACAAATAATGGTGTTATAGAGCTTATTTTAAAGTATGAGGAGTATTTAGGAATTAAGAGGTGCTTAAGGAGTAAAGAAGAGGGCCTAAAAGAGGAAAGTGAACTTCCAACCAATAGGAATGCAACACCATGACTTTGTCTTATTGTAATAGGCTTACAAGTGGAATTTTTTACCCTTTAGGATCAAAATTAAGGGTTAGACATGAGGTATAGTAGAAAAGAGAGAGAGAGCTAAGGAAGAAAAAAACGAAAGGAAGAAGAAGAAGAAGAAGAAGAAGGAAAGGAAGAAAGGTGAGCTGCCTAAGAAAGAGTTCTAAGGTTTTCTAATTCTAAGACAGTAGATAAGTTATTTTATCTTCTTCTTAAATGAAATTAACCTCTCATGACATGTTAATCATGTATGGTTGGTGAGAATTATAGAGTAAATGAGGTAGAGCTTTTGGATGGAAGTTGAAATTCAAGAGAACAAGAGCTGTTTGTGTTGGATTTTACTGTTAGAGCAGGATTTTGTACCCACGATTTCATAACCCTAGAAGAGGAATTAGGGAAAGTGACAAATATGAAAGTTGTAGCTTTATATCCCATATAAATTCATATGAAACAATTTTGTTTGATTTTGTATGTGTGAGGAGTTATGGCTCCTTCATTAGGGCTAGTTCACAACCAACCGAGATGACCTCAATCTTTCTGTTTTCTTATATTTTGATGGCTTTATGTTCTGATTTTGACAAAGTGTAGAACATGAAATTTGTAGGTTTATATCCCCTCTAAATACTTGAAAAGCTATTTTGATTGAATTGTTATGTGAAAAGAGTTATGGTTCATTGATTGGGACTGACCCTATACTCGAATGAAACCATACCTTTCTTTTAATTTTGTTTTACAAGAATTTGATGGTCATAGATTTAGAATTTGATGATGGTCTAAACTTAAAGTTGTATATTTATGTCTGATATATATACCTATGAAATATTTTTGCCAAATCCATAAAGCTTGTTAAGATATTGTCCCTTCATCATGACTGGTTGTCAACATGTTACAAAACTGCTCATCCTGAGATTGGTCCTTTGTTTTGGTGACATTATAAACTGAATTAGAAAATGAGTAAAACATAAAAAAATGTTCCTTTATATATTTTGTAACTGATGGTAGATTATTATTACAATTGAACTTGTACAATTTGAAATTCACCTAAGAATGTAAGACTTACTCAGACTGAGATGACATTACAATAGGGAAAATTTAAAAATTCACCACATTTTCTGTGTGTCTGATATTGGCCTAAAATTTGAATATTTTGTCTCATTATGTGTCTAGTTTTTTCAAAAAAAAGAATCAAGTCATTTGGATAAGTATATCTAGATTTATTACTATGAGAGTGTAGCAAGCTCAGGCTGCCATATAAAGAATATATGCATAAACACTAGATCCACTTGCATGGATCACGCCATAGTTGCATACCAAGCATTCATAATCATTTTGGAATACTTATAACCATGTATGTATCAAATGTTAGGATCTCAATACTTTGAGGAAGCCCTAAAAAGAGAACCAAACCTACCATAAAGGTTGGTCACATCAAAAGGTGAGTAAAAACCATAATTAGATTCAATGTGTATATGTGATAATTTTATGATATGATTATGTTCTATTACATGAATATATGATTGAATTGTTGCATTTTACATATGAATATAAGTCAAGTGAGAATCATATGCTCTTAATGATTACTTGGTACATTATTTGTGAATGAGCACTTGCATATGGAAGTAAAAGGGCATTGTAACCGGCTTGTCAAACACTTGCAAATCACGTGAAAGATGGACCAATAGGTCCCATTGGCACATGTTATTGATCAAATGAACCACTTGTTATATATTGGCCAATAAAATCACATGTCACTTGAATCACATGAATTTCTAGGGAGTAGTATTGCCTTGCACAGTCACGACAAAAAAATTAGTTTATTGCACTTGCACTTGCATAGTCAATTGTTATACTTGCAATGTATCTTGATGATATTTGATTATGGGTTATGTCATAGGAATTTGATTATTGCTCTTATTCACTGAGTCTGATTCACCAAATCGTAAAATTTATTTTCAGATACCGAAGAATAAGGATTGGAGACTTTGGTGCTTAGAGTTATGCATTAAGACACATGGACCAAAGGTCGTCGGCTGAATTCCAATTCTCTCTCTCCTTGTGTCATGTACATAGATTTAGATAGAAACTAGTTATGGTCACTAGTCTTGACATTAGTCAACATATATGTACATCAAATACATGTTTTATTGTGTGTGTAGGATGGATAAAACCTTTATGTATATGTATTTTGGACATGAATGCTATGAGATTTGTAAATGAACATGGTCGTTACATATGAGGTATGTTGTTATAATCATCTCATATATACACACACACACACCAAGAAATTGATGTTCTAGTTGCATTTCTCAATTTTTAAGGAGCATTTAGACCCTCAAGGCTACACTTGGAAGAAGGTGTCAACGGACACGAAGGATTTCTAGTAGGACGAGTTTGTGTCAATGGACACCAAAGATTTCTAGTGGGAGGAGTTCAAGATACAATTTCAATTTTTTTTTCTTAAAGCAATTTTAATTCATGTGCTCATATTTTGTTTATATTAGAAAAATATTTTTCTTGGGATGCCGCTATTGAGACTATGGTCAAGTTTGCATGGAAGCATACAGCTGCTAGGCGGTATTTAGATACTTTATCCCACTGGAGTCTTGGTAATAGGCTAGAATGCGTCTCTGAAGACATTTGAAATTTATGGAAGCATAAATGGCATACGCTGAAATTTCAAATGAGTTTTGCCCAAGCTTCTAAGAATAAATGCATGGAGCCTGTAGGTGTTGGTATTGGTCAATGCCGCCATACAGTCGATTATCTATGATTCCTTGAGCACTATATGAATTTGTTAGTTTATTTACTTCTTTTTTATTTAATTTTGAAATGTTTTGAGTAAATTAATAAAATTTTAATTCAGGAGAAAGAATTGAAATGTCCAGCCACAAATTATGAGGTTTTCAAGAAGACACATATTAAGAAGAGCAACAATCAATTTATTGATAAAAAATCATTGGACACCAATGTGAGTTAAACAAAATTAGTGCACTATTTTTCATTATTGTTATTATAATATCTTCAATTATCATTCATAATAATTATTCATATTTGTTAGGTTGTGGTAGAGAATCGTATTGTTGATGCTACTTCACAAATACCAGTGGGTTTTATGGAAACTCAAGTCGTCAACATTGACAAGGTATACATGAATGATTTTGGAGGATACAAGAAGAGCAAAATGTATGATCTTGGCTCCAGGGCAAACTCTAGTTGTTGCGTCTTGCGTCAGCTCTTACTCAACCATATCACATCTGACTCCAAATCCAAAATTGGTGTTGCGCCTTAGGATGCAAGTCCGAGTCTAGGTTTGAGAAGAACTTTGAGATGAGCTTCAAGAAGAGCTTCGAGAATAACTTCATATTCAGTTTCAGCATGAGTTTGATTAGTAATTCATGGTCATACAACAGAGTATGCAGGAGACGCTAACTTCTATGTTAGCTGACATGCATTCTCAGATTCTACTAGCACTACCTTTGCATTGAGAGGATGACTATTTTGTGGAGTTAGAGGATCAGATGGACATGATTAGGACTTTTTTCATATATTTATGTATCTTATATATACAATGATGTTGGAAACATAATATAATTAATTTTAATTTTAATAAATGAATGTTTTTTTATATATTGTGTTCCTTTGAATATCAATTTTTACTATAATTTCAAATATAAATACAAATACCAAATTAATAATACAAAATTTTTAATATAGAACTATTGGATAAAATTCTAGCGACATAATACTGACGGAATACCTACCGAACGCCGATAGAATCGTAACAGAGAAGCCTTAGAAAACCTACCACATTAGCTAAGGAATAACGATGGAAATTTTTGTGGCTAAGGTTAGCAAGAGAATTGTGATGGAAAATTTTCATCATTAAATTTTAGTCGTTATTCCCTCACTAACTTTAGCGAGAGACTAGCAACGTAAATATTTAATAGTAAAATTCTATCGCTAATATTGGTAAGGAAAATTTTCGTCGTTATTATGTCTCTAAGTCTAACGATGAAAAATTTTCATTGTTATCCCCTTGCTGACCTTAGCTAGGGACTAAATTTTCGTCGTTAGGCCTTGGCGATGACCAGTCTAGCGATGGACTCAATTTCATCGCTAGTCCGTCGCTAAGCTACCTTAAAAATGGAATCTGCCTCCTTAGTGACAAAAAATTTCATCACTAAATAGACAAATTTTTATGGTGACCTCTAACTATAAGAACGATGATATCAAAAATTGGATGTGACCTTCCAATTCACATTAACTTTGCTACTTGTCAAGTCAAGTACGTGTAAGCCAACAAAGACTTGGTGAAAAGATTTCAATTTTTTTAGAAACAAATATCTTTCTCAATGTACCAAAAAAAAAAACAATATTTCCATATAAATATGATAAATTATATCATGGACCATGTCCATGATACTTACTATACCTTTAGTGATACACAAAGTTTTGAGTAGTATTTGGGAGAAAGTTATACGAATGAGTTTTCAAATTTATTGTTTGTTATTAATAGATATTAACGAGGGTTTAGAGTTGGAATTCATTTTTTTTATTGTGATTCTCTCTTCTTTAATTTTCCATTATATGTTTTATGTGTTTTGATTCTCTATTTTCTACCTTTAGTGATACATTTCCTGTGACTTGGAGTTGTGATCTCTCTTCTTGTTTGATTCTCTGTTCTATATTATATGTTTTTTTATTATCTATTCATGTATTTATTGTTGTCTGCTCTTGTATTCATTGTTGTTCGTTCTTCTAATTTTCAATAAGTCAATCAATGGATGACGTTTCTGAGAATTTAATTATTGATTGTTCTGTGATATTAGTGTGTACAATTTTTATTATCCTTTGATGTTAAATTCGTTGTTGATTTTATTGTTCAATTTCAATTATTGTTTTTTTGTTTTGTTTTTTATTGTTTTAATCTTTAGTTATTAGTTTTTTTTTATGTTTTTGTGTATTTGATTTTTTTCAGCTTAAAGTAGTGTACATAAGGTTCATTAGTTGAAATTCAAGGTTCATTATAGTTGTACATATGGTTTATTAGTTATGAGGTACAGGTTCATTTGTTGTATAGTCTAGGTTCATTATAAATAAACTATAGGCACAGAAGTTTCAGTTACATAAGTTTGTTTTCATTTGACTTTAATTTGATTTAATAGATTGGAGATATTCATATTCTTTATTAAAAAGTCTAAGTTCATTATATTAGTATAATTTTTTTAATTATGTTTTTATTGTTTTACAATTGATAATGTGAATAATGCTTTTATTGATGATTTGTTGGGACTGTCTATGAAATATGGTGAAGAGGCTTATGTTTTATATAATGACTATGCTTTTATAATGGGTTTTAGTATTAGAAAGAATAAGCAAAGATATAGAGGTGGCAGTAAGACACTATTAATGAAAAGATTTTGTAGGTAAAAGGTTGAACAAAAAGAAAATATAACGAAAAAAAAATAAGTGTTACTCAAGACTTGACATTTGAAATAGTTGTAAAGCTTTCATTAAATTTGATGTTGATGAAAGTGGAGTTTGGACTGTGACAAGACATGAAAAAAAACATAATCATGAGTAATGTACATCGAGCAAAACTCATCTTATTCATTCGCATAGAGCAGTGACAAAGAACTGGTTGATTTATCTTAAGCATTTAAAAGAAAGTGGAGTTATTGTGTTTGATGGGATTAGATTGCTTAAGAAGCAATCAGGTGGTTCTCCATTTGTGGAGTTTATTGATAGGGATGCTTATAATCATTTAGCTTTGAAAGATTTAAGGAAATTTAATGGCAGCGATTTTAATGCATTGATTCAAATTTTTAGATGAAGGAAATTAAATGAAAGAGATTCTTTTTTTTTTATTTTGAGGTTGATAGTGTTGCGAGATTATGTAGTTTCTTTTGGAGAGATTCACAGATGAAACGAGATTATAAGCTTTTTGGAGATCTATTAGTACATGATATGATGTATCGCACTAATATATATGATATGATTTAGGTCTCATTTGTAGGTATGTTATTTATGTTGATATTTATATTAGTAAATGGATTTTATGTTTTTTTTATGGTTCATTTGTCACAAAAGTGTAGGTTCATTAGTTTAAACATATAGGTTTATTTATTGTAAACTGTAGAATCATTATCAGTAAACTGTAAGTTCATTTGTTATAAACTATATGTTCATTTGGTATAAGCTATAGATTTATTATCAATAAATTATAGGTTTATTTGTTATAAACTGTAGGTTCATTAGCAATAAACTATAGGTTCATTAGCAAGAAACTATAGGTTCATTTGTTACCCAAACTTTTATATGATGACTTTATGGATTTAATGTAATGGATGTTATATGATCTTTTTTTTTTTTTTTGGATTTATAGGCATGAATCATCACTGTATGAATGTAATGTTTGGATGTGGCTTTTGTTAAATGAAAGAAAATAGTCTTTTATATAGCTCTTTTGTACGTTTTTTGAGATCTATGAAAGGTAGACATCCTCATACAATAATGGCAGACCAATCTACTATTATGGCTACTAGTATTGTTCAAGTTTTTTCAAATTCATAGCATAGGCTTTGTATATGATATATTGGAGAAAGAGTAATATCAAGTCCTTGAGAAGTCAAAAAGGATTTTATTGAATTATTCAACTATGTACTTAAATATAGTGATACAGAGGCTAAGTTTCAGTTTTATTGGAATACGTGTATGAAAATTTTTTGAATTTTTGTTAGTTTTTTATAGATGGGCATGGAGTGTAGAAGTAATGAACATGCATGTCATGTTTAATAAATCTAGTTGTTATTTTCAATAAATCTGTGTTATATTTAATAAATGTGCTATGTCTCTATTTTTTTTAAGTTAGAAAGAGAATATCAATATTACAAGAAATATTAAATGTAAAAGCTTTTTTATATTAGAGAGAAATGACGTCCTACATTTAATAGGGATTTTTTAGGAGCAGGATTTTATCATCATAAAAGAGTGATAGTACCAATTGTTTTATATCTAGGAGGTTTTTCGAGATTGTTGGACTTTGTGATTTCTACAACTATTTTGCTAATGTAGATTCAGAATGGAGGAGTAAAGAGAATGGAGAAGACATATATTATTTGCAAAGTGAACCAGTAAGTAATGTGAAGCTTCATTCACATGCGAGAGAAATATATACACTAAAGATATATTTTATGTTTGAGGAGCAGTTTATGAAAGGTGCTTCTTGTCATCAAAATTGTGTGGCTTTTCATAGTACTAATCTTATGTATTATGTGTGGCAACCATATTTGGATATTATTCATCATGAGGTTGTTTTCGTTGTTGCATACATGTTTATATCTTGCACTTGCAAGATGTTTTCGAAGGTAATATGTTGCAAATTTGGATACATGTTTGTTCATTCAATGAATCTGACTGTTTACTTCAATAGATCTATATGTTGTGTTTAATGAATCTCCCTATCCTTTGTAGGTCTCCATGTGCCTTATGCAATAAACTCCACAATCAAGATTTGGTTTGCTTGATTTCTAAGGCATTTTGATTATATGTTCAACATATTTTATGAAGCCTTTATCTTGGTGAAGTTTCTTTTTTGTCAAATAATAGTTAAATGCATTAACCTGTAACATCAATAAAATAATGAATCCGCAATATATACGAAATAAACCTATAACTTACAAATGAACCTGCAACATGCAACAAATGTACCTATGCATAATAGTGAACATGTATA
This sequence comes from Omphalea diandra, assembly GCA_949677035.1. Classification (NCBI taxonomy): domain Eukaryota; kingdom Viridiplantae; phylum Streptophyta; class Magnoliopsida; order Malpighiales; family Euphorbiaceae; genus Omphalea; species Omphalea diandra. The sequence continues at coordinate 11,192 of CATIWR010008767.1, forward strand.
AGAAAAGAAATGAACTTACAAGAATTCTTGGAGAGCCTTCATACTTATTTTTATAAGATAATTTTTTGCAACAGTTTTGTTGTCTATTATCTCAATTCTTTTATTCTTGAAAATTATGTAAACTAGGAAATAGTGATAATGTTGTAGGACATCGAAGATTACCTGAAAATTTAATGCGAGGAGATTCAGTAGTTTTATGAATAACATGTACTTACAATCATGTATTGAAAAGAAGTTAATTTTTAATAATATGTACTTACAAGATCAACATTACTAATGTCAACACTCACTTGATTTAATTATCTTTCTAGTAAAATTTTGAAATTTGCTTGACGTAGTTCTGGTGTTTGGTCTTCAATGTATTTATTTGATGCTGAAAAGAGATACACAGAAACAAATGTATAGAATAATGAACCTGGCAATTAAAAGTAATGAACCTATAGAATTTAAGTAATGTATGCGCAGTATTTGATCATAAAATTGAGGAAGAATATAAAATATGAGTAAAACATTTACTTACAAGTGTCATGCTGGACAAGAATACTCTTTTTGGCTCCCCAACTCTTCTTTTTATATCTTCAATCTTTGATTCTGATTCATAAATGACTCTACAATAAAATGTTGAATGTGTAAGATTAAAATTTACAATAACATAATATTTAATGAACCTACAGTTTATTATTAATGAACCTATAAGTAAATAGTAATAACGTTAGAGTTTATTCTTAATGAACCTGTGCATAAGTACTAATGAATATGTACACAAATAATAATGAACTTATAATTCATTCTTAATGAATCTGTAGGCAAATACTAATGAATCTAGAGTTCATCTGTAATGAACCTGCAGGTAAGTTTTAATGAACCTAGAGTTCATTTGCAACGAATTTGTAAGTAAGTTTTAATGAACCTGCAGGTAAGTTTTAATAAACCTATAGATAAGAGATTGTCTTTTAATTGACCTTAACTTGCAGGAAAATACTAATTAACCTATAGCTAAATACTAATGAGCCTACAAACAGCATAAAGAGTACAATTTTAGAGTACATACTAATCACTTTTTTTGGTGTTTGGAGCTGCTCTTCAGTTGTAATTTTTGCATGTTTTCTTTGACAAGCACTGTTTGTTGTGGAGGCAGTGTTTCCTCAATATGTTGTTGTTATTCAAGCTCTTGTTGGACGTAACGCAGGAGGAGTTAGTCCCAATAAAATAGAAGGAGCAGCATCCGTGGATTTTCTAGTTAGTATAAAAAAAATTGAATTTTTTGAGTCATTAAGCCTAATTAATAGCATGGCTAATATCGTTATTACTTATTGGAATTGATCACATTTAATACTTGGATGTCTAGTATTCATTTTCTCATTTGGTTTATGAGGAATTTAAATAATTTTAAAATATCATCTATTATATTTTATTAAAATGACATCTGTTGTAAGTATGATTTGCAGGATTAATATTGAATTCTATTTTATTTTAAAAATTGTATTTGTATTTAACTTCTTTAAATTTAAAAATTTATTTCCATTCCTATTCTATTTCAAGAGCCAAGCAATCATCATACCTTTAATATTTGAAAATTGAAACTAATATAAGAAGACAACAATGAATTAATAAAAAGCTAGAATAGACCAATAGAGACTGGCTGAGATTGTAAGAGAGTGTGTTCATCTCTTATAATTTTGAGTATAATTTGTTTATATAAATTTATTAGACCCGACGTAAAAAAAGAAAAAAAAACTCAATAACGTTTAATTTCAAAATTCAAAAAATTATAACTGAAAGCAAGACTTTTATCGTCTCATAACTATATATATATATATATATATATATATATATATATA
>CATIWR010008790.1:0-35698 GCA_949677035.1 Omphalea diandra
ATATATATATATATATATATATATATATATATATATATATATATATATATACACACACACACACATACACACTAAATAAATATTTTAATTATTAGTTTTTTCAATTAATATATACTATTAATAATTACTATTCTTAATAAATAATAATTAGATTAATTATTAATTAATAGTAAATATTAAAAATAAATTTAATTTAATGTTTAATACTTAAATTATCAATTATTATTTATTAAATTATCACTTTATTTATTTTAGTTGAATTTTTAAAAATGAGGAATATAAAATTTATTTTATTTTGATTTATAAAGATTAAAAATGAAAAGTTTAATTTTTAATAAACTGAAATAACATAATACTTGGATGGAGCCTAATTGTCTCAAATAACCAAAAAGTTAAACTAAACCGAACTAACCTAAAAATTTGGAATGATATTGATTCTTTATTTTTTAAATCTCTAAAATTTTAGTATGATCTTGGAGATTTATAAATCTCAACTTAGACCAACCTGTTCTCACCTCTACATGTGATTGTATTATATATAATTATTTGAAAAATGATAATTAATAGTGATATGAATGAGGTTGATTTTTAGATCTTAATTCGTATGTAACACAATGGATACGAATGAGATTGATTTTTAGATCCTAATTCATTTGTAGCACAAGTTTCAAACTTTAATTCAAAAATCAAATAAGATAAACTCTTAAATCTCAATTAGACATCTACAAAATTTATTTTATAGCAATCTGAATTATAAAAATTTAAGAGTTGTTAATTTTAATCTTAAATTAACTAAGTAATTTAAGATTTAAATTAAACAAGTTTGTAAAATTATTAAGAACTCAGTTAATAATCTCACTAAGTCCTATTTAAAACTCAAGAAGAGAATTAACTCTCACAAACAATTTTGCTGAGAGAAATATTCTTCATTCATTCATTTGGCTAAATAAGATGAGTTATTTATAGTTTTTATAAAACTTCTAGAAAACTATAAGAATCACTTCTTAATTAAACCGAATATGCATATATTAAAAAAAAAAAAATTCTTTTAAGTTAAATAGAAAATAACTTAAAAATACATTAAATATCTTCTTAATTATAAAAAAAAGTTTCTTACATAAAAAAATAACAAAAGTTCTTAATTAGAAAAAAAATAGAATAATACGTTAATATCTTGTCAATTAATAAAAGATATTTTAACTTGTCTTTTTGACTTTTCTTCGTTATATGTTGTCTCTCCTTTAGTTCCTTTTTAAACTTTTATTCTTCCTCCAAAATATGCTCAAAATATTTTTAAAAGTTTTTTAGAACATTTTTGGAACCTTATTGAACGTTTTAAAATATTCTAAAACATTTTGTACAAATTTTCTCCATTTGTAGAGTTAGACTTCTTGATTTTATTTTGAGGATTTACACATGAAATGAAAGTTCAAAAATTATCATTTTGCCTTTGTGAAGGAGATTGTTCAAATAAGGTAAGTCCAAATAAGACAAATTTAAATATAACAACTCTAAATATGACAAGTCCAAATAAGACAAGTTCAAATATGACAATTTCAAATATAAAAACTCTAAATATAATAAGTCCAAATAAGACAAGTTCAAATATGACAGTTTTCAAATATGACAGATTTGAACATTCTACGATATCTTCATCCTTTCGAATGAGAACTCCTTGCTAATCCCTTCCATTATTTGTAACCTTAATATTGTCCCTAACTTGATTTCTATTAAATAGATTAAACCTAACACTAAGATTGAAATTACTAATATAATAATTATAAACCCGTAAGTTGTGCAGTATAATTATAACAATAAATTTTGAATAAAATTAATATTTATTTTTATTAAATTAATAATTAATTAGTTAAATGACTAAAATTAATATCTAAATAAAATTAAGTTCATTATTTTTTGTAATATATTTTTATTTTATAAAAAATATTAGTAAATAATAATAATTAATAATTAAATTAGAATAATAAATTTTAATAATTACATAATCTTTTAAATATAAAACAAATAATTCATAATTTCATTTTTTATTAGTCTTTCTCAATCTTTTTAGCATTTTCATTTTTTCTTATTATATAGAAAATTAAATACACATTATTATAAATGTGAAAATTTTTTTTATCGTTAAACTTGTTAAATTATTTTTATGTACAAAACTTTTTATATTGTTAAACTTTTTATAAGTTCTTTGATTAATTAAAGGAACTAAATATTTAATTATTAGTTTATTTATCACATAATAAAGTAAAAATATATTACACCGTCACTTATTAAAATATTTGCTTTAAAAATTATTATAATTAATATATAAATAAAAAATTAAAAGCATTATTATTTTATAATATTTTATTATTTCATAAAATTATTATCAAGTAAATAAATAAAAATAAATATTTTAATTAATATAATAAAATTAATAATTACTTAATTTTTTATATAAAAATAAAAAATTATAATTTCAATTTTTATTGATAATTTATTTATTTTTATTTTTATATTATATAAAAAATAAATATGAATAATTATAAATGTGAAAAACTTCTACATTGTTAAACTTTTAAAATTATTTTTATACATAAAACTTCTTATATTGTTAAACTTTCTATATTTTTTTAGTTTTTTAATTTTTATTATTATGTAGGAAACTAATATATAACATTATGAATATGAAAAATTTTCTATACTGCTAAACTTTCTAAATTATTTTTTATATATAATTTTTTCATATTATTAAACTTTTTTATTTTCTTTTGGTTAATTGAAGAAACTAAATATTATATTATCACTCATGGAAGATGTTTTTTTTTTTTGAGAATGTGAAAATATTATGTTACTAATATAATTGCTTGACAAATGACAAAAACTTGTTTAAAACTCAATTTGACATTAAAATTAAAATATATATATTGATTGGTTGATACTGATATCTATATTGATTGATTGAGTATATAGTATATTTTAATTCGCTTTATGTTATTATTTAAGCTATATAATAAATTTATCTTTTTGCATTCACTTTTTGCACTTATTTGAGTTTTTTCTTTATTTACTTTTTTAAATTATTTTAATTTAATCATTTAAATACAATCCAATAATGACATTGTTCATTATATTTGACATGTTGGTTCTACAAATATATAATTATAATTCTTCATAATTGTCTTTCACATTGTTTTTATTTATTTTTATATTTATTTAACTTTTATAACATTATATTGAAAATGTGTAAAAATTCGAAATCTTAGTTTTAATGTGAAAGTATTATTTATTGTCATATCATATAATATTTTTTATTATTCTAATTTACAATCTTTCCTCAAACTATGTAAGAGAGTAGCAAATGGATGAAGTTGAATTGATATAAATTGAGTTAATTTATTTTTTTAGATAAATTTATGTCAAAGTATAAAAAAAAATTTATATCATTTTGATTTTAAATTCACTCATTATTAACTTTTTAAAGAAAATATTATATTAATTTCTTACAAAATATTTTAAATAATTTAATCAAATTATTTAAAATTGAGTCATGTCAAACCTTTTAGAATCATATTTAATTCGGCCAATTAATCAGATATAACCTTCAAATTTTTGAATCATTTCAAATTTTCTTTAATTTAAACTTTTTTAGACAATCTCGGATTGAGTAAAAACTATTATATTAAGCTGTCATTTTTTCTTTTACTCAGAAATTTTAACGGAAGAAAGGGAAATTAAAAAAGAGTTACCATGTCAGAGATAATAATATTTTTTTTATAATTAATAATATTATAAAATTTGAGCATCTAATTTTCGAAGCCAAAGAAAATTTTAAGAGAATTTTTTTCCCTTATCCTTCAAATGTAAAATACCCAATTAGGTTTGAACAGGTATAATAACGTATACAGATTATAAACGTGCAAAATAGTAGAATAATACAGATTTCAATAACGTAAAGTATATATACATAATAGTTGATGGGCTAAAATTAGCTCCGCATGCATGTTAGAGCTCTAGCCTCAAACATTATACCTCGTACAATCCAAATAATTGGTATAGATGTTTAGATTCCGAATGAACCCACTATATATACGGTTGGAAGAACGTGGAATAATGCTGTCTAGAATATCGTCAGAATTCATGTGTAACTGCTGCCACCTCCATGAACCGAGTGCCATGAAAGACAAGCGTCCACAGTTCCAAACAGTGCCCCAACCAGGTCAAGATTAAAGCGTAGTCAACATGAGTGCTGGATTCTCTCATGAAGAACCAGCATTTTGCAAGTCCAACAGGCAACACCATTGGAAGCCACCAGTCATCTATTGCTATTTCTGTCTTCATGAGAAGAATACTTCAGAACTTGGTCTCACTCCCAAATTCTTAGCTATCTTGGCACGGTCCATGCCCGAATCTGCATCTGCCATGCTGAAAGCATAATTTAAGTGCAGTTTATCAGCTGCTCAGCTTGGGATGCAGTCCTTTCCACAGCCATCCACCAGTCATCATCTTCATCAATGCTCTTCTGCATGCAGAACCAAAGAAACAATCAGAACAAAACAAAATTCAAGGTATCTAACAAGCGCATACTTTAACATTTCAGTCTGCAGGAGTTTGTACTGCCCACCCTGTCTGGCTAGCAGTAAAGAAAAGCAGACTTGAGAACTGCTATTATGCTGGTAGCTATATCACTTAAATTCTGATATAGGCACCATTAGAATTGGAAATAGCAATAAAGAATGAAAAAACCTAGGTGCAAGAGTCAAATATGTGTGCTTACTGCTTAGAGCAACCAACCAACCTGGGCGCTAAGCTCCACTGTTTTCTGCTTACTTTCAACATCATCAGCAATTTTCACAGCCTCTACTCACCAAGAATCATGAACACCATTGTAAAGCACAACATCTTCGCAACCATTCTTAAATGATTCAAGGTTACCATTTGTTAAATCAATATGATGTACCCTATGTATTGAATCATATAAAAATGAAGTATCGGGAATCAAATTTAATGGAATTGACTGTAAGGGAGACTGATAACCTCGTGCCATAAAAAAATCAGTTTAAAGTGAAAGTTCATGACATTTCTCATAAATGAACTGTCCAGCATGTTGGCAATCTGGATCAAGACATTTCTGATAATAATCTGCCCTTCTCAGATCAATAACATATATAACTGAACCACAAAGAGAGATTGATTTTCATGAGCTTTTGTTTCTTTATGCACAATAGACAATGGAAATTCTGCATAACTGCAAAAGAAGTTTCGACTAAAATCCACAAATATTTTAGCGATTAAGCCATTTACAGCCACAGTGAGAGTTTCTGAAGTGCTGAATCAATATCAGCAGGAAAATTTTGAATTTATAAAATCAGAAATGTGTTTCGCTTGCAGCTGAAAGACATAGAACCAAAGAAACTGTACCATGATTGCCTTTATGCTGTCTACCAATTCGTTCACAATATCTATTTCTTGACATGCTATAGACCATCAACACATGCTCTGAAAACAAATACCAGCTTCGGATTTTACCTGATTTGCAGATGTTGTCAGCAAGGTAAAAAAGGAAATTAAAATTTGTAAAACAATTGGTGTCTAAGAAAGAAAAGGAAAAGAATGACAGCTCAAATTCGTGCCAAAATTAATTCCTACTAAATTAAATTAAAAACATAAGGAATGAACTATTATTCACTCCATTAGTGTTCTTTGCCAAAGTTAAAATATGACCAGATAGATCCTTAAGATATAGAGTTTGAAGGGCTATCATCCGCTTTGATAATTCCTACTAAATTAGATGAAAAAGATAAGGAATGAACTGTTATCCACTTGGTGTTCTTTGCCAAAGTATGACCAGATAGATCCTTGTGATAAAGAATTTGAATGGCTACTGGAGGAAGGACTATTAATTTTGTTACATTAAACTCATGTTTCTTACAGCTAGAAAAGAAAATTCAGCTATAGGTGCTACTATTAAGGCGCTAAAGGGGATACTAATACAAAAGAATAGAAGTAATATCAAAAGAACATTTCAACAGAATAGTAGGCCTCACCATTTTCTGCAAGGGATAATAATAAAATTTTTAAGTTCTAACATTTTAAGAATTTTTGTTTATACAAAACATGCTCAACTCAACCACCAGAGAAAACAAAGCACACAGTTTACAGCAGCACTACCTGGTACACTTCCAACTGAGGTGATAGATTCTACAAATTTGTCCAAAGATGGGAATCGTGACTTTCCCATTGTATATATTGTTGAGGCATCATTTACTTGAGAAGTATCACGTCTTCCGGAATAATAGTTTGCCTATATTGAGAAAATTTCAGATAGTAAGAAAATTGAAATTCCGTGCATCAGGTGCATGCCACAAACGTTAGTTTTATTGATGATAAGCAAACTACTTAGAAATAGTCTCTAGGTTTACACCATAAAATAACTCCCAACCCTAGATACCTTTTAATCTAAACCCTCCATCTAAATTAAAGTTATGTGCTTGGAATATGCCATTTTAAGTAATACTTATCATTAATAAAGAAGAAAACTGCATACTAAAAGCTACAGAGAGGAGAAATGCTCCTGCATCAGAAGGGGAGCCACTGCTTGAAAAATGAAATAAAACTAAAAATATTAAACTGACATTTTGGACAATGAACAGTACATTAAGTTCCATGTTTAAGTATAACACCTTGAAAAAATCATTTTGTTGCTTAATCGTGCCTCCTATGTAAATGAAAAAGATTGCCCAAACCAATACAGTAAATAAACAAATAAGACAATAACAATGGTGAAAAAAAAAAAGATATAAATATAGCATACACCATTCCTGCATAGTAACCAAGAGCTCCTTGTGAGACCAACAGAGATTGCCAAGCAAATTTTGGATCAACTGACAAGTCATGTTACTTGATAGAAAAGCTTTCCAAGTCAAATTATAAGACTTTTGTTTTATCATAGGTAAGGAGAACAGTATACCACGCCATTACATTTGAAGCGACTGGTAGGTAGAAGGACTGCACTCTTCCCTGCCTTGGATGACAAAGCTAAACGAAAGACATGGTTTATAGAATAGACAGCAGTGTCTATGAAAAGTTGGCTTGGAGATTCAACACCTGAATCTTTTCTTACAAAAAGTTGTTCAAATCTTCCATCTCTCTCCCTTGCATCTAAGATCCGAGAGCATATCTGACATGTGGTCACAAAGTGACAGGATTATGTTAATATTTGTACAGGAAAAGAGGAAAAAGAGAAGTTCTTTTGACAAATGCAAAGTCCGCATAATTGTAAATGTTGTTAAATTACACAAAGGACATGATGTTCATCCCATGTTTTGTAAGAAGGAAGAAGCATGCATCTGCATTAAACAATTAACATGCCTATTCTCTCAAAGTTACCTCTGAGACAAATGCACCAGCATGTGAGTTGTCCTTAAAAGCAATCTGTGGAATGCGGATGATCAAGTGATGAGAGAACTTTTCTGCATCCCCAGATGCAGTTAGAAGTGAGAACTAGTTTGAAGAACCAAAGCATTACCAAGTCAAATGCAAAGCATAATAAGTTTCAGTTTGTAAACTCCGAAAAGAAATAAAATTACGAAAAGAGATTATTTTATTGTGAGAAATCCTAGGGGAATTACTAACTGTATCTCTCTAATCCTTGAGTGTAGGACTGGCTGTTCTTTTTTTTTTTTTTTTCATGTTAGATTAGATAGGCCCAAACTAGAAGACTCTCACAACAGTAAGGTTGCAAGGTTGATCCTTGTAAGTAGAAGGTTACTGGTCAAAGTCTTGAAAATAACCTCTCTACAAAATAGCAAGGGAAGTATTGCAGGCCAAAAGTGACCCTCTCCTCACCCTTGCAAAGTGAGAAGCTTTGTGCTTTGGGGGATGCCCTTAGGTAGTGCCATGGCAGTTTTTTTAGAGCATATGCATTCATAATTTCTATAATATGTTCTACATGCTGTTGTATAACAGTAACTGTAGTGAAAGTCGGGTATGACAAGCAAAATTAAAGGATATTGAACTTTTATGAGTAAGACAATGTAAATCTCAACTATGGATAGCCAATTTCATATTTGGTGCTAAAATCTTCTAATATCTAAATATATGATGACACATCAAAATAAAGGACTATGCAAAGATATGTTCCTACGAGATCAACATACCTGCAGTGGAGGAATCTAGCTCTGCTATCCATTCATTGTTTCCTTGAATATAATACTTATCAACAAATGCTTAAAAAATGACAAATATCAGGAGATCAACCATTTCGTCTCCATTTCTTTCTGCATTTTCTCTTTTATTGAACTCCGAATCAAAATACAAATGGCATGGTACACCCTGAGAACAAGACAATAGCATTTAGAAAATATCACAATGACAACAACAGTAAACAAAAGACCACAGTACTCAAGTTTTATAGTTGATATTAGAACTAGAATAAGAAATGTTTGTTTCAGGTTTGCCATGGCCAGATTACGACACCGAAATTAGAAAAAGAAAGCCCGGACCAGACAGCAAAGATGAGATGCAAAGACTTCCTTAAGAAATTTATTATGCAAGGCCATGCAAATTTAAGACATCTTACAGACTGCAATTATATGTGAGAGCATGTTGTGTCCGAGCATTTTTATTTATGGGAAGAAAACCCAAAGGTGTCACCTCCTGAATCACTCATAATGGTGGCGAAATTTGGAATCGATGTCTTTGTACCTGAACTCCACAAGATCAGTATGAGCATACTCTTTGAAAGAGAAAGTAGTCAAATGGCAATTATGCAGGGAAAGAGAGAGAGAGAGATAGAGAGACCTCCTCCAGAGCTCCTTGTAAGTGGAAACAAGGAACCTTCTTTGTCCATTGTAGTGATCTTGGTAGCTAAAAACATGCACATTCACATGCTCTTTCGCAAAGTTTGTTGCTTCATTCTTTCTTGGAAATGTAGCCCATACTTCCTTCCTATAAGACCAATAACTAGAGTCATCTATCAATAATATAACAGAAAATGCAGCAACTAAAGGGTCAAAATGAACTGACACAAGAAAGTGAAGCAGAAACGGGTAGGACAAATACCTCAAGTGTGACTGCTGTTGTTCTGCAAGATCAATACGTATTTCATGTAGCAGTCGCAACAAACTAATTGGCCTTTTGGGAGGCACACCATGTGGAGATCCATAAAACACCAAGGGGGAAATCTGCTTCTTATGGCTAAAGTTGTTTTCTTTAGCTGTTATTGAACAAAGCTAAAATCATGATAAAAAAAAATTTAAAATGATTAAAGCTCCATAAAAGAATGAAAATCATAGCATGGACTTCTGATCAACAAGTCCAAACAATCCAATATTAACCTGGGAAGAAATTTTAGTACATAAAATGAAGGTACCAAGAAGTGCATACAAGGCTTATCTTCAACCAGAGTCATTGACATATTACTAATTTCAATGGCAGAACAATCACTTACTTTCAATTTTTCACCAATAAAATACTAAAATTTTCACTTTAGTATCATTAAGGTCATTATTGGAAGATCTCAATAGAAATGTGTTTGAATTTTTGACATGATAGCCAAACAAGAAAATATATGGGCCCACATTCAATTGTAAAACTATATTAGAAACATTTTACTTCACTAACATATCAGAATTTCAGCATTAGAATTTGACAATAGTGACCTTATTGGAACACAAATTAAAGTTAAATGACTGCTTTGAAGTTGAGTGACAAGTCTGGTGACGAGATGAAATTCAATCAGGCAGAAAATGAAACATAAACTGCGTTATGCATGTTAAAAATTCAATTGTTTGAGTCACACAATAACCAAAGGAATTTAGACTTAGTTGCAATGCAGAAACAAGTTTGTGTGTGATATAATGGAAACCAGCACGACATAAGCACAGAAAAACTACAAACTTTATCCCCAGAGAGGTGTGGATCTGTCGCATTCTTCTTCTTAGGTAGCATAGCTGATCCCGGTGATGCAGTGCCACAAGCTGAAGATTCATGTTTGCCATTCCCTTGCTTCCTTTTCTTTCTTTCAATGCAGACTCTAAAATCCAAAGCAATCTTCATCACATGTAAACCATAGGATTTTAAATAACAACTCGTACAAATCCAATTAGTTAAAGTTCAACTAGTGAAAGCAAATGAGGCAAGCCAGCATAATTGGAATTAAAAACACACACAAACACACACACTGCAATTGAGAAACTGAGAACCAAATAATCCAATTTTATTTTATATATGCTTCAGTATGCATTTGAAAACCTAAAAATCAAAATTGCGATGGGTTTCTTTCATTGATTTTGTTTCGCTTTCCTCCTTTTTCTAGGCGGCCACACAGATGAACAGTGAGACACTGGGAACTTACGAGGAGGAGAAACGCCGCATTTGAAGCATTCGAACAATCGATCCACGTCATCCATCGTGTTAGATGACATTTTCCGCCAATTTGGCTCTCCCTTCCTGCAACGTTTTTCTTTCTATTTTCTTTTTCTTTTTTAATAAATGAATCCTAAGCCCCTAAACGTTCATATTTTGGCCATTAATCCTCTTAACTTTAAAATCTTATTATTAAACTCCTAAACTTCACAAAATGATATCACATATCTCTTACTAGACATGTGAATACGCATCGTGTTATCTAAATTTATCTAATTTATTGAAGACAAACACTCTAGTAAGATACTGAATACTTTAATTCTTAACTCTAATTATCTTAATAACTTTAATTAACAAATAATAAATAATCTCATTAGTTAAACTTAGCGCTTAATCTCTAGCTGTAATGACAATCCTGCAAAAAAAAAAAAAAAACACAAAGTTGAGCTACCAGGAATTGCAAATTCCTCAAAGTTGAGCTAAAAGGAGTTGAAAATTCCATAAAGTTGAGCTAAAGGGGCTTAGAATTTCTTTTGTACAATGAAAGATGATAAGATAGCAATAGATAGTAGAAATTAGAGAATATAAATAGTACGTGTTATGTTGTTGAAATATTGTTTCATACTTATAATAATAACTATTAAGTGCATTCAAATTGATATTAATATATAAAAAAATTGAAGGTTTTGTCTTTTTTGTTGACCGCCATTGATGAGATTGATCATCCAAATGATATCATTATTTGATTTTAATGTTTTTTGTTCACCGAAGAAACTATTCATCCATAACACAAATATTCCTTCACAGGCTATTCGGATATGCAAAGGTTATTACTCATTATCACAATACTTTTCTAACGGTCAAAATAAGAAATTGTCTCTCTTTTAAATTCATAATTAGTCTTCATCTTATAAAATCTCATGTATTACTTTGCTTGCACAGGCTCATCAACCATATATTCCAGATTAGCAAATTTAATAACATCTTACCCATCACGAAATAACTAATGGGCAGACTTAAAATTTCCCCTTTGACGATCTATGAAACATAATATAGTTTTATATGTGTATTTAAATCTAATAATTTAAATTCAGTAGTTATAATGAATTAATGGTGAAATCTTGAGACCGTATATTAGGTATCAAAAGAGATTAAGTGTGAAAGTCAAGAAATAAAGTGATGTAATGGATGAGATGATTTGAGTTCAAACAATTCGAAAATGAAAAGGAAATCTAAATTAGAACTTTTAAGAAACTCATTTGAGATTTATTGTTCTATGTTTTAAGAGAACAATTTTAAAAGAATGTAGTAATTTAGAGAAATGAGAAAAAGTAGATGTAGAATGAGGACAAGAAATGAGTGATAGTAGCGAGAGACAATAATAATGTAATAGATAATAGAGATATAAAAAAGATAAATAAGACATTTTTATTTTATATAATTTTTCTAAAGAGAGATGAGAGGAAAAAAAATTTTAAATATTAGGTGCTTGAAGTGATATGTAGAGAAATGTCATAAAATGAAATTCATAGATGATCTAAAGATTTAATTCATCTCAATTTAACATTTTGAAATTCTTTTTATTTTAAGTTGGCTAATGAATGAGGAAAAACTACATTGTTTTTATGTTTATAAGGAATTTTGGTCAATTAATTAACGATTTTGTGAAGTTAGGGTTCTAGACACTATTTTATGAAGTCTTAAAGGCTTAGTTGTTTGATATCTAAAATTAAGAGAGTTAATTCAAAAACACAAAAAATTTAGCTCATAATGCATTTTGTCTTCTTTCATTTGTTTAGCATGTCGGACAGAACGAACGAAAACTTAAATTTGACTGTGGTTGCGAAAGCATAGTAGTAGAGTACACTTTTATTTTATTTTTAATTTTAATCAAGGATGCAAGGAAGAGGGGATGAGGGAGGGGAGATCGAACCAAAAATTAAAGAGTTATTTGATGATATACACAACCATCATGCTAAACTTGAAGTGTATAGTAGAATACACTTTTTTCATTTTCTCTTTTCTTCACATTTTGCATTTTATTTATAATTTTATCTTTTGAAATTCATGATATGTTCATGTTTCGGAAGTAACTTATGACATATTTGATTATTCATGGTGCTTTAAAATTTTAATATTTTTTTAGAATATTTATTTAGTACATTTCAATATATAATAAAATATAATTTAATATTAAAAAAATTTTCATAATTATAATGAAACGTTCTATTTTTTAGTATTTCATTTTAAAATTTTTGAATTACATTAAGGTACCTAATATGCAAATAAAATAAAATTTTATTTTTATTTTATTTTATTTTTTTGATGTACTAAATATGCTCTTAGTGAAGTTAAATTGCAGTTTTGGATGTGCATTTTTGCTTTTTAAACTTTTGCAGTATTTACTATTAAGTGTAACTAATTCACAGTATAGAGCAAAGCTTGCATGTGAATCTGATATTGAGTTTATCATTTCTTTGATTCTTTATAATTTTCTATGTCACCATATATTTTTTATGTTAAACATTCTTCATTTACAAATTCATACTTGAATTAAATTTTATTTGAATATTCTACTAAATTTGATAACTTGCTAATAAATTCTAATGAGTATAAATCTTGACTTAGTTTTTATTTTAATAAAATTAATTGACTTTATAAATAAATTTTATAATAAAAATAATCAAGTGATGTTCATTAAAAAAATAACTCATTTTGACTTAAATCAAAAAATATATAAAATATCTTTCGATATAAATAAAAATAGACATTTAACCAACTTCTCATTACTAAAAAGTTTTTAATTCATAGAGAACCTCTTAATTAGAGAACATGGCATAAAATATGTATAAAAAATAATGAGATTTGTAAAAAATTTTTAATAGTATATAATCTTCATAGAGTTTCTTAAGATATTGACACCACCCCGTTTATATCTCTCTGAGTTGAGGGAGAAAAATAAAAAAAGATAGCTCAAGGATAAGCTTCTGCCATGATAAGAACCACAAGGGCTGTCCACCCCGTGAACAGGCGCGCACTCTTTCCTTTACCCTTTGTCGAATCATACTGTTCCCACAGAAATCCGGTTTGGTGATAATTCTGAACCACATTTCTGAAGCAAAAACAATTGAATCAGTTGACACATGAAAATTGCGACTGAATTGACAATTGAAAATCAGCATATCCAAGAAAATGAACATTGAATTTTGTAGGAGTATCAATGGGAACTTTACCTAATTACATTGCTCCTTAGGTCCTCGTAGATTATCCTAGCCCTATCTCTGTATGGTCCCTCTTCTGCAAGAGTTTAACAAATTTAAACATAAAATTAAGAATAAGCCCTCAGGAACAAAAATATTCTCTTTACTCTCCTTCGGGTGTTTGGTTTGGGGAAGGGGAAAAAGAGGGACGGGTGTTGTTTGATACCTTTGGAGTAGTGGTGGAGTGCAGACAGAATCCTATAATTCATGTTTATCCAAATTGGCCCTCTCCAATAAGGTGGGTCGTGCTCTGTGTTGTATTTCATGTATATGGAACTGCACAATAGGCTATAACAATTGAGACATATTCAAGACTTACAATAGGCCATATGGCAAGCTAGATTACAGAACATCACCTGGTTTTGGAAAGAGAACGGAGTCCATAGTCTGTCCATAAAATGCTCCTGTTTGAAATGAGGTCAAGCTGTTTTCCCAGAATCCATGAATCCTACATCCAGGTGGTACCAATGAGAAATTCTGGAATAAGCACATTAAAAATCAACGTGACAATGGAAAGACAAGCGTCAAAAAACTGAAGAAACACCGTTTCCATGATAAGATGTTCCATGCAACTCACAGATGGAATGATCCTTTCCATGAATGGAAAAAGGCTGACATAACCAATATGAGGAACCAGTCTCAACTTTGGCCTTTCTAATACTTCCCGAACAAATTCTCGCTTTGGATAACCGTTCACAATTGTCTCTTTCCAAGTTAATAGAACCTAATATATTCACCAATCAGTTACAACATTTCATAAGTAGAGAAAAAAAAAAAAAAAAGCTTTGCTAAGTAAATTTACGGAATAGATATATCAATAGAACAGAGATGCGGAACCCAATTGAACAGCAACAATCCATCTAGACATATTACAATGAAAAGGACACGCCAATGACTTTAATACTCTTTATGAGAGTAGTAGTAGGCTTAGCAGAAAATAGTCCACAATGACATTTAGTAGAACATCTTATAGACAACATAGTAAAATTAATGAGGAAGATATATAATCTATCAACTAGAGTTAGAAACTAAAACCAATTAATAAGCAGTCAGAACGGTATAGATATATCTTCAAGTGCATCAGTAAATCAAAAGTGAAAGGCACTGAAATTTGAGAAGCAACAGAAACAAACAGGAACCTTTTCTGTATGATTTCCAAAATCCAAATATGCTCCATATGCAGGATCGAGATGCATCTGGTAAAACATCAAATATCCATTAAACAAAAAGACACAATTATAAAAATTGCAGGGACAGTGCATATTTATAGACAATTAAACTGTGCCTCCGAAGTATTACATGTCGCCCATCTTGTAGCATTAAAAAAGTAAAGGAATTACAACTCTACAAAGTATTGAAAGAGTGACCAACCTTATTCAGCATTTCAAAATCTGAAAGTAGCTTTGCTGTTGAACCATAATCCTGCATCATGACAAATTTTTTATGGTCTGTATTAACTATGTTTCAATGCTCTTTCTACATTCAAGATTCTTCGTCTTTCTAGTATACCTTTCCAGAGATCAATTCTTTCTCTAACAGCTGTGTGATGGAATGCATACAATTTGCAGCAAGAAGCATCCAGCACCTAAGGTCCACATGACGTTCCTCTTCACTTGGATGTGACGCACGGGGATAATCATCCAGTCCAGAGGACAGTGACTGTATATGACAGAAAAAATGTCAGCCTACAGCATCATTTGATTGGAATAAAGAATAATAGTCATGGCCAAGCAACTCCACTTTAACACACAGTATTGCAGAACTCCAGGCAAAAATTATTTCAAGGTCCTTGATGACTTTGAAATGATGTAAAATAGGACCTTTGGGTTTAGTTCACGATTTGTTGAGTTGTCCCTCCCATGCCAAAAGTAGCTTCCAATCTCCTTCCCTGGATTATGAAAATATCAAAAAAAAAAAAAAATTAAATTTAAAAAAATCTCTCTCATCCAAACACCTGCCATGATAGATATGTTCCTATTTATATTCTCTTGCCCATCAAAATAGAAATTAAAGAACACTCTAAAGCCTTAAGTTGAATGACTTTGGTTGCATACAAAAATCATTTGTTATCATTTGGAACAATAAAGTGTTATTTCATATATACAGCTCATTGAGTTTCAAAATACCTTTTACTGTCATAACCGTTTAGAAGTTAGGATATGCAATACACTACGAGGCAAAGCAGCATTCAAACATTCTAGTAAAACTAAAATAGCTTATTCCATAAACAACATCAACCTAGGACCCAGTAACCTCCTCCAACACCCCAGGTCTCCATTAAATGACCAACAAAATACCTGATTGGGTGGTATTGAACCATTGGAACCAAGCTTCAAGACGAACAAAAGCCCGCTTGAAGAAATAAGTGATCTTGTTGCTTTCAGAAGAGGTAAACTTATTTTTCTCGATGCCATCAAGCAGATCTGGAAGGAACAAAACTTCACATCACATTTCTGATTATCTTTACATAGCTTTATTGCAAGTAACAACCAGAAAATATGCATACTGCATAAAGAAAGATAATATCTAACACTTAAATCTATGGGTATTCACCAGGGAAGCAGACAAGATTACGGAAAATGTTCAACTGGTTTCACCCGAGAATATGCATATATATATAATACAGGAGGAAAGGAATTATTTAGCTGCATGGTTTTGTACTTCTATGGTAAACCTATTTCTGATTATCAAGTAGATGTGGAAGAAGCAAAGGTTCACATGACATTTCTGATTATTTTTACATTGCTCTATTTCAAATGTCAACCAGACAATATGCATACAGTACAAACAAAGATAAAATCTCACACTTCAATCTGTGTATTCACAAGGGAAGTACACAAGAGCACAGACAGTGTTCAAGGGTTCAACAGGAGGAAAGAAATTATTTAGCTGCATGGTTTTGTACTTCTAAGTTGACACAACTTTTCCTGCTCTTAGGAGGATATGACAAGTATGCATACAGGACAAGTAGGGATTTCACGCATAAGGCTGCAACCAATCATGCCACCCCCAAGAAGGTTGACTTATGCAATGTGAGATTAGCGGCTTGATAGATTCATTCAGAAAAGTTTTTTCTTTGCATTTCACACCAACTAGTTGCCTAAAACCTAAAACATAAGAAACTTGCATTAGGTCATTACTTGATTAAGAAGCTAATACCATCAGAATTAAAATTACCTTCCTCAAAGTAGTCAACTCTGCAAGATATACAATTGGCAATATATGTACAAAAGTATTTTTACGAATAGAAGATATTTCCTCCATAAAGAAGGGGAAAAAAGGTAGCAAGAGATGAATCATATGCTACTATGCAATTTCATAATTATAATTTCGCGCTAGTCTAATACTATACTACACTCATAATAATGAAATTAAATAAAAATCTTAGAAAAAATAACATTACCATTTATAACCAAAAATAATGTTGGAGGATTTCCATTAGTTGGATGTTGAAGAACAAATTCCTCAGGAACCTTACTGTAATCACACCAGAAAATACCTTGCCAAATTACTCAAAATGATGTAATAAATCAACAAAACTATTTTTTGACTAAATTTTAGGCTCCATTTGTTTCACAAAAAATAACTTGTTTGTGTGAAATATTTTACGAGATAAACATTTTATATGAAATAATCTATTTTTTGTTGTTTGGTTGCATTATTAAAATCAACAAAAAATTATTTTCTGACTTTGGAGTACACTGAAAAATATCAAAAAAAATTTTCAACTTATAGCATAAAAATGTATAGACTAAAAAATTTCATATATTTATCATTTATTGTTAAGTATATAAAAAACAATGCATATAAAAATAATAAGTTTTGGTGGCTATCATCAGCCACAGGTGGTCAAGGATGACCAATGGTAGTCTGCACATTCATAATTGTTTAATAAATTTGTCAAAATCTGAAAAATGACTTCCTCTTTTGAAAAGAGGAAATTATTTTTCTAAAAATGACTTAGTTTACCCTTTGATTAGGAAAAATTTTTCCGATGACTAATGTTTTTGAATGACCCAAATGCTCGAAATTGCAAAAGACATTTTCCGGGAAAATATTTTCCATGAAATAAACCGAATCTTAAGCTTCAAATTCACTGCATACACTTGGTAACTCTACTGAGTTACTGATGATAGTACCTTAGAGCTTCAGATCCCAGTATTTGCTCCCGTGGAATCCATCCATCAATGTTCATTAAATCTAACCAGTGACCAATAATATCCAAGCATATGCTGATATCCCAACGCCTGCTCAAATCCCAAAAATTGCAATACATATGACACATCATAACTTTCTCAAATGAGTGCCTGAATGAAAATCTGCATTTAAAGAAGAACGGAATAGAATACGGTAACTGACCAGATCAATAGTTGATGAAAACCTTCATCCCATAGAAAGCCCCTCGGAAAGAAGGGCCGACTTGGAACTGCTGTGTAAAGCTCAGCTGGCCAATAAGCAATAAAATTGTCATGACCTTTATGCTGCAATAAAACATTTCCCACTGTATGACCTTGTCAGATGTTCAAATTGATTGCAGATAATTGCAGGTACAAAAACATTAGATTTTCCAGCTGTGCTCTGAGAGGACTGAATGAAGACATTGCAACTTGATAAAGTTTAATCAGCAGGGTATTTATTTTTATTAATTTGTAAGTTAACATCTGAACCAAGCAGAACATCAATATTGAAGGGGTGGACTTAGCACACAAAAAATCAAATGCAAATATAAATCAATATCTTGTGGTCGGTGTACTCCTCTCCTCTCTCGCTCTCTCTCTCACTCATACCTGGTGATAGTTTTCTTCTTCTTCATCTTCCTTTTTCACTAGTTTTATAACCTTGTTTTTCTTTGTCCTCACAGAACATAGATAATTGATCTCTCTCTCTCTCTCTCAGATCCTCCCCCCCCCCCCAACCCAACCCACACCCTAGTATTGCTAAGTTTATCTTAACCATCAATGGTGTCCATGGTTGGTCTATTGTGATTCATGAAGGAATAGTTGAAAAAAGAAAGAATAGATAAGAATCCACAGAAGAATGAGTCCAACTTAGGCCATCACTTGGTTATATAAAGAATGCATAGTAGAATTTTATATTATCCAAGAAGAATACTTGTTAAAAATTCATATGCCAAAAGCATGCTCATTAGAAGATCTTAGATTGCATTATATATTTTGTAAAATAGAAACAAGAAACTTACATCAGAAGTTCTAGGGTATGAAATTTTTGATTGGCCATAAAAGTAGCCGATGCCTCCCAACATGTTGGCAACAGCAGCCTTACCAACAATTCTGGATTCAGACTCAAGCTGAACAAATATTATCACAATATCAGCATTTATTTGTAGTTAATGTATTGTGCCACAACTGTCTCTTAAAAATTTCCAGTCAAATCAGAGGGTGAGTTGGTTCATAGAATGTAAATACCTATCATTCTATATGATCGTGAAGATGCCCAAAAGATGGACAACAAAATATTAGCGAGAATATGCAGAGGGCAACAAAAGAGATGAAAAGAGAAAAAAGCAAGATTTCAGGGGGTTGCAAAAACTATTGGCATATTGTAAAGCACATAATGATGTGGAACAAGCTTCCCTAGAATAGAAAGGAGGGACTTAGGTTATTCTGATCAGCACATAGGGTGCTTACTTATGTTTATATAAAAAAAATGCATTGCCACTACATTTATCATTCTGACGCACATTCACAATTGAAACAATATCACAGCAGTGATTATATGTGCTATCTTTCATGATCTATATACTTGTGCAATATATGTAGTGGCCTTAAGGTGCCCAAAGGTTTTCCATATGCAGACTGGAATGCCATGTACTTTTCAAAGCCTAATACCTTGTTAGCCATATTAAAGCACTGCTCAAACTTGGCATCAAATTCTGATTGCTTCTCTTGTAGTTGACTTGCCAGTAAGGTTCCTGAATATCATATAGCACATGAAGTTGAGAAAGAACAAATAGAGAAGTTGAGTTCATGGAAGTCAGTCAACAGAGTTTCACTTGAAGTTGACAAGAGCATAAAGAGAGAAAAAAAAAAAAATAAAGAACATAGTCCTCACAAAAAATCTAATTTGCTGTAAGCATAAAGCAAGATTATTAAATTGATCCAGGCAGAAGTTTAAACCTTGCAAAATGTCAAAAACGGAAGAATGGCTGGTCTGGTTTCAAATCCAAAATACATAAGATAATAGAGTAAGGCAACAACATTTCCTTCCTAAGCAAATAAACCATAATAGAAACAGGAAAAATATATGGGTCTTCCTTATAGCAAGACTCAGTATAAAAAAGAAATATAGCAAGAACAGCAAATACACGAAAAATGCAAGGCTAGCCATGATATACACATATACCCATGCAAGCTGCACTCATGCAAACATGGTCTATCAAATGGTATCCAAATCCTATATGAGTTCGCTATACTCGGTTCATGCTCTGGAATGCAAATTTCATATTTCCTGTCCTGTAAGAATTATTTCCTTCTGCAAAGAGCCTCTAAATGAATTCAAGTCATGATTATAGAATAACTAAAACTATAGCAATAACAAAATTCAGGAGCAAAGCAGAGGAATGATTAATCCAATTTTTCCTGTAAAGATGATTCTGTGTTAACAGGCTTCTTTAATTATCCAATTTGTAGGGACACGTAAACATGTGGGAAAGACAGTAACATAATCGGAAAAAAATTAATATTCGAGAAAAGGAAAAAACCAGGCAACGTTTATCATTGAGAAGAAATGGATATGAAAGAAAAACCTGTCAGGCTGTTTACACGTGCTTTCACTCTGGAATTTTCTGCTCCAGTTCCAGACACAAAAGCAATATCCGTTTTGAATGGAATCCTAGCAGAAATCTGCATAAAATCACAAACTTTAAAGATAATGGAGATTATCAAAGATGAAGAACACAATAATGACTTACTAAGAAGACACTACATGTATGTAGAATGGGTAGCACACCCATGGCCAAATACCTGAAAAACTAAGATATTTGGAGAATCTTCAGATGAGTCAGACAGCTGAAGAAGGCCAAACTTGCTTATCTGGCAAGATGATGCAAACAGGCAATCAAGTCATTAACCACTAAAGAGTTGGAAGAATCACTTGTGTGAATATATTAATGAAGCCATGTTTGAAATTAACATAGAGAAACTGATAACATACTTGAGCCCCAATATTCTGCTGGACAAGATCAGATAAATTGTAAATATGAGGTGTCCTGAAGCCAGAGTAGTGGATCTCCGGAACATCCTAGAAAACAAATAAGTTGGATGATGATCAGAATCAACAAGTGGAATATGTAGCACACGTCACAGAGAAGTGAGATGAAGAAGCTAATGCTATTTCTCAATCTGATTTTGAAGGACATGAAATCTACCAAACGCTAATAACTAATTGATGGATTCATAGAACCACTACAATGGGCAGAGATTTTCATAAGACCAGTAACTATTTCAAAGAATAATAACAGTAAGCAGAAAATTCTCATCTAGAAAGTGAAGAGTTTTAGCAATTTATGATCATAAATTCATGCCCCTACATGAGTACTCAGAGTACTGCTCAAATTTCTGACATAACCAACCCTCCTATTATAACCCTGAAGGGTACTTCTGTACAAGTAATGGGAAGTGATGAAATGTATGATCTTGAAGAAACCATTGTGAGGCATATTTGATTAGCTATACCATTGGATTATTGTAATCTGTAGCATGCAAATTTCCTTCACTAAAGCACAGAGCAAGTACACTAAAAATTAAGCTGGCTTGTGAACATACTTAATGACAATGGCCTTCAATATAGAAAATGTCTAAGCTTTTCACCATGACAATCCAGCATACAGTACCTTTGATTCTAAATGTAGCTGCCAACCTCCAAAATCTGCACGTGAACCTGATGCCAAAAGAGAATCTTCACTGATGTCTATGCTATCTCTACTCAAACTTAGAGCAGTTCCATCTTCATCAGCCAAATAGAAAAACAAATGCCCATCTTGCAGCATTTCGTTATTCCGGCCAGACCTACAAATTTCCAATGAGAAACAACAACCATTTTATGAAGTACAAATTCTCAACTTACTGAAATCTCCTTGTTTCATGTTAATGCTATCTAGGGTTAATCGAGAAGTATAGCTTGATTTTGGGAGGAAGTATTCATATAACAGATGAAAACTGTTTACCTTTCATTATGCACATCAATTCGAACCGCCCAATCTCCTCCATAGCCACTGCCTTCACTCCTAGATTTCAAGAAACTAGTTTCCAACTTCAACCCATGATCAACCAGTACCTGATGCCCAAAATCACGACCATTATGCTGAGTCCAACCATATGTACTAAGATCATCAGAATCTTGGCATACATGTCGCATATAATACCTCCCATCCTTTATACCAATCCACATCAACCCAGCCACCAAAGACCGAGGAGTCCTACCATTCACAAAAGGCAGACAATAAGAAACATAATAACAATTACATAGTGTTTCAAATAAATTCATATGGAATTCATTTGATTTTGGATCAAATATAGAATTCATCTTGAATGTATAGCTTTAGTAGTTTGTAATTTTTTGTAGCTTTAATAGCATACTATCCCTTGTTAGTTTAAAGTTATTTGCAATTGCAAATTCCATCAACTTTGATAGAATTTGACATTGGACTCCAGCATAATTAATTCAATAGAATCAGAAATTTAAAATCATACATGAATTCCTAGTCATGCCCAACATGACAAATGTGGACCTGTGAATGAATTTCATGTAATTTTGTAGAATATATTTATCCAAACAACCTCAAAACCATATGATAAATAATCGAAAATACCACCAATCATTGCAAAGAATTAATTACCTGGCACGAATTCCAAGATAAACTTGAGGGCGATATGTTCCCCAATATAAGCTCTCCTTGTGCTCTCCTTGAAACTTTTAAATAACAAAAAAATGTATCAACTATATAACATAAGAAAATATAATAACATCAAAATAAAATTAATAGAAAAAAATATTACCTGAGGAAGGTCCATTAGCTTCGGCGCAGGAAATGGAGTAATAACTCTTGGCCGTTGAGCTTCTTCTACAGGATTTGTGAGACTGTGTATTAAGAAGAAGATAATTAAGAACGAGAACAGGCCGATTCCTAACACGATCTTGAGATCGACATTTAGAATTCGAAGCAGGCTGTGGTCTTGACTTCTGTTTCTACGTTGCTTCGAGTTAGGTTTTGTGATGTTAAGACCGTTGTCGTTGCTGCTTTCGGCAGCGGCGGCGAATTTGACTCTGTTCCGTGGATTTTTACGGCTAGTTCCGGCCATTTTTTTCCTTTTTCAGTTTGAGCAAGTATCAAATACAGATGACTTGTATTTATTGCAATTTACGAGAAGGATTGGCCACGCCTTAGTAGTTTACTGCTTCTGCTGCTACTTTTTCTTCTTTGGTCGAGTAAGCGTGGAAGCAAGTCGCCTTGATGCTCCCATACCGAGTAAATTCACTCGGCTAATACGACAAAATAAATATATCTGCATTAAACGAGGATATAATATATTTACATTTGAAAAAAAAAATTTAATAAAAAATCATATACATTATAATATTATTAAATAAATATAAAAAAAGTGATACATAAAATTTTATATATATATATATATATATATATATAAGAGAAATATAATAAAATTCAAGTAGCTCCAACAGTATTTTAGCTTTTTTTGTCCGTGAAAGTATTTAAGTGCAAAATTTTGTATAAACAATTAGAACTAATACTATAATAATATTTTATGTACTATTATAGTATTTTATTAATAATATTATAATCATATTTTGATGTATTTTACATATCCAATAATTTAATAAATATATTAATTCTAATAATTTTTAATTTTAATAATATTATAAATAATATTTATAAATTTTAATAATATCATAATACTTTTATAACTTTAATAATACAGAATAATGTTTTCATGAAAAGTGATACTCTCTACTTTAATAATATTGTAATAATATCTATCTCTTAGACAAAAAGTGGTTTGACAAATATGTCAATTACTGAAACAAATTTTTAACTTCAATAATATTATGATTAAAAATAATAAATGGGATTGGATCATATGGATTAAAATATTTCTGAATTAATATCTAGTATTTTTGTATTTACATAATTAATTATCAAAGTCCTTAATGTAAAATAAATTTATGAAAGTATTATTGTAATACTATTAAAGTTGTAATTTTTGAGTAATATATTTTTTAGATTTGTTGAAATAGAGAATATATTTATCAAATAATTACTTATGTAAAAAAATAAATTATTATTATGCATTGTCAAAATTATAGTATTATGGTACTATTAAAACTTATGAGTATTATTATAAGGTTGAAGTTGAAATTTTATTAAAATAGGAAATATACTTGTTAATATATATGAAAGTATTATTATAATATATTATGGTACTACTAAAGCCTATGGTGTTATTATATTATTATTAAAATTGAAATTTGTTAAGTAAAAAATATATTTCTGAAAACCTTATTTATGAAAAAAATTATTTAAAATTTTAAAAGCCAAAATAGACAAAATACTGTGTTAAAATGCTATTAAAATTACTTTTCACTTTATGGTTGGATTTTAGTGTGTGTGTGTATATATATATATATATATATATATGTCAACAAAAAAGTAATAGAACATTATATTTATTGTACAATTGAAATTTTAAAATTAATCATATTTAAGAAATTAATAAAAACATTTTTCATTATGAAACTTTATTTTATTACACTTATTTTAGATTCTAATATTGCTAAATTCTTCTATAATGATACATACACATATATGCACACTAATATAAAAATCTCCTAAAAAAATAATTTTCATCAATAATTTAAGCAACCTCACTAATCTACTGAACGTATGTCTTAAATATTTTTTAATATATTTTAGCCAATATTTTTGAAATCAAATCGAAGAATGCATTGATCAATTCGTTAGTTTTTAGTTCAATTGGTTTAATTGACTTAATTAATTTGATTTAATAAGTATTTCTAAAAATTAAGAAAAATATATAATATTTTAAAATAAAAGTATAATATGATAATATAATAAAAATATATTTTTAGCATTTAAGTTTAAATAAAAAAGTATAATTTTAAATTTTAATAAATGATATAATTTTGAATTTAATTAATTTAATTCAATTTTAATTTTTTTACTTTAATGAATTTTTAACAAATTAATTTTAATTTTTAATTAAACCAAATTATTGATCAATTTTCGGTATGATATAGCTTCAAAAACCTTAATTTTAGTTGATATAGCGTGTCCTTTGGCCTGTGAGCCGGAACTATGTAATGATAATAAAAATAATTAATTCCCATTCTCCAGCCCACAATAAGAGCACTATGGCGAATGAGTAATATTTTTATAATGTGTTGCTCCTAAAATATATTTGACTCTTTTTATATATTTTTTATACAAATTTTAATTATATATCTTTTATTTTTCACATTTATTTGTATTAAATTTGATATCAATTTTCTTCATTTTATATAATTATATACAGAATTTAGAGCAATAAAATATGATCTTAAATAATACTGTTACTATAAAATTATATGTGATTATTTTAAATTATATAGATGATTACGAAAAATAAAGAAAATAAATATAAAATTTAATATAATCAAATATAAACAAATGAAGGAAATTCAATTAAAATCTATGGAAAAAAAAGTATATTGTGAAGTGCAGCACACAGTTGATATCGCAACTGACTAACCTATATTTTTTCCTATAATAAATGATAAATGGTGATTGAATACTCTATGCTTTTATAGATCATAATAGAATTTCTATTTCCCCTTCCCAAACTCCACTCAACATGGGAAGACAATCAACTTTAGCCTATGCGAGAGTTTTTGAGATAATGAAAAAGATGTTAATAAAGGTGAAGTAATGTAATGAAATATAATGAAATGAAATTTTAATTATCCTTATCTTATTTGGGAGTTTTAAAAAATATATATATAAAGTTAAAGAAAACAATAACATTAACCTCGTTTGAGAGTTTTAAAATGCAAGAGGAGAATTAATTAAAAAAACATTAAATTGACAATTATACACACAAAATATTACTGCATACTATTTAGTAATTATTAAAATACTTCAAGATTATATTTATCTTATAAAATATTTTATTTTTAACTCATTCTTCATTCCATTGTCCACCCCCCAAATTGGGTGTTAAAGAAAAATAGATTTATGAAGTTAAAAGATATAAAAAATTAACCTCCATTAACTTTCTCTCCCATTAAAATTGTACTCTTAAATAAGGTCAATTCTTTACACTCATTTTCATTTCATCTTTTAACCATCATTAACTTACTCTCATACAAGCCCTTAGTTTGACAACAGTTTTTTGTTTTTTATGTTTGGTGATTTTATTTCAGGGTGGTAGGATGTGTGATGTAGGGTGATTCAGAGTGCCAACTTACTTTGGAGGATGTCTGAGTGCACTCACTAATGCCTCGTTCCATCAATTTTATTCAAAAAAATCACCAAATAATGAAGCATTTTTTTAGAAATGAAGGAAATTTTTAGATGAACATTACAATATCATTTATGTTATTACATTCTAATATCCTAATTAATAATTCACTATTAGATTATATAAAAATTATTATTCACCGTTGGATTAAATATTATTGAATTAGATAAATGTTATTATTCATAATTCAATTTGATAACGTTATTTGAAGACATTATTAAATTTAACACTGTAGAATTAACGTTATTTGAAGACATTATTGAATTTAACACTGTAGAATTTACCTAATTGTTTTTTTTTTCTCTCAATAATCTCGCATATTCCAATTCTACACTTTATTCCCGCAATCAACTTCACTTGATGTTAATATATTGAGACGTCAGCTGCTTGGCAGCATGGTATCGGAATTTATACCTGTAAATAAGCAGTCTGTCGTTAGTTATGTTTCGATCTCCGAATCTCTTTGCGATTGTCTTAATTGGACAATGCAATTATGCACTATCGCTATTAGTAACCACATGCTCAATGTTCATTACAAAAACAAATCTATTGAGCAGCTGGCTGTTGCATATTACTCGAACTTGTGATTGGCCATATTTAGCCCGTGACCGTCCGGTTAGTTACACTAAAATGAGAGACGATAGCGTGCCATGCTGCCAGCCTGAGTTCTGGGCATATCTTATTATATGTATCATCCTTGTGTTATTTGCTGGTATGACATCAGGCCTTGCTTTAGGCCTTTTGTCTTTTTCTCAACTTGATCTTGAGGTCCTTATCAATTCTGGTCAGCCGCGAGACCAAAATAATGCAGGTTAGTTTTAGTTAGTTGCTTTCTTTTCTTTCTTTCTTTTTTTAAATAGGTTATGAATCACCGAGCCAAAATTTTATTATATTTTGTGTTGTTTATTTTCATTTCAATTTATGTTTGTTATTATTGAATTGCAACAAAGATTTAGCCAGTTGTAAAGAATCAGCATTTACTATTGTGTACCCTCCTCATAGTCAAATCTCTGGCATTGGAGGTTTGTTCATGGATAACATATGTTATGAAGTTTATATTTCTTGCTTGAATTGATTATAAACTTTATGTTATTTAAGGCCCTGCCAATTTTCCTGGACTCTATTCTCCCAATTTGGGCAGCCATTTCATGTCAGTCACTCTCGTACTTGCATTAGCAGAAGTAAATAATGAATGTTGTACTATATAATTCTTATTAAGTGATCTCTTGGGTAATTCTTGTTAATTATTTTCCTAGATCATTCCTCAAGCTGTGTGTAACCGCTATGGACTAAGTCCTGGAGCAAATTTATCTCCATTGGTTCAGTTTCTTCTGCTGTTATTCTATCCTATAGCATACCCAATGACCAAGGTACTACTTAGGAGTAGGAATAACATAACAGGAAATATATTGAAACATTTAGCCTTATATTTTAGCTTAGATGAAAATTTTTCTTTTGTTGCAGCTGCACGGAAATGGGCATTCTGCACTTTTGAGACAAGCAGAGCTCAAGACATTAGTGGATTTGCATGCTGATGAGGAGACTTCCTAGTTTCTACATGTAACATTTATTCCAAGACACTGCTTTTTTCATATTTATACTGTATGTGAAAGTGTTGCAGTTTTGATTTGTTAATATGTATTGTTAGGCAGGTAAAGGTGAAGAGTTGTTACATCATGAAACTACTATAATCTCTGGTGCTTTGGATTTGACACAGAAGACTGCTAAAGGTGCTATGACACCCATTTCTGAAACATTTAGCGTAGATATAAATTCCAAACTAGACATGTATTTATCTTCTATTTAATTGTATCTTTGTGAGTGGGGTTTCTCATTTTGACTCATTTGTAACAATCATAATTCATCTCTATCCTTAGGCATATAATGGGCTTAATAGTGAGCAAAGGACACAGTCGTATACCTATCTATTCTGGAAATCCAAATAATGTCATTGGCATCATTCTGGTATGCAGTCATAGAATTTGAAGGTGTGCATTTATTTTGAAAATGAACAAATCTTGATCATCCACCCTCATTCCATGTAATCATATGAACAAATCTTGTTCATTCACGAATTAGTGAATTTTGATAGCATTAAAGTTGAATTGAAAAAAAAAAGTTTTAGCTTTGTTGTTTGCAAGAGAAATAGGAATACTCCGTGAATAGTGAAGAATTTTCCCTCGGAACTTTAGAAGATAATCGTTGGAATATTATCATGACAGCAGCATTTTTCCCAATCACAATACCTTTTCTTTTGTAATTAGGCTAAACATTTGATCTTCTGCCATCCTGAAGATGAAACCCCAATCAAACATATCAATATCAGAAGAATTCCAGGGTATATAAAGCCTCCTTAATTACATGGATGATTTTCAGGTTCAGCTCTTGTAAATTTACAGCAGGCAATTAAGTTTCCCTTATCCGATAACCCGTAATACTTTTTGCACTTGCACGCATCAAGTCATTTTGTTTATTATCTTATGATGTTATTTCGCATAATGACATTTCTCTCTATGTCATTGCCAGGGTCAATGAAGATTGGCCTCTATATAATATACTAACTCAATTCAAGAAGGGTTACAGCCACATGGCTGTTGTTGTGAGGAGCAAGATGGATGTGAAAGTCACCACTAACAATGAAGTACGCAAGCCTACCATGTTGAATACTGACTAACCCAAATTCAGAATCAACACAAGCAGAGAGGAAAGGTAAACTACATAAAGGTTCAGATACTAACTAGTGTAACTTTTTTCTCCAATTATTTTGTATACCCTTTTACATTTGCCCTCCATTAGCCCGGATTTCAAGTTCTCCGCAGAATTTAACCGTGTGAATTTTGGCAGGAATTAGTTGTGCATATGGTCATGCTGCTAGCATTAGCATCTCCTCAAATACTTCTCTTCTGTATTCTAGTGACACAGAATTACAAAGTCCAACCTCTACGGGTGTAATTGAACAAGACAAAGATTTGCATCAGCAAGGTAAATACTGCGAGCAAGGAATTGCAAATATTTCATGTGACAATTTAGAATCCATTCCAGGTACTTTGCAAGAGGAGGCTATTGGTATTATAACAATGGAGGATGATATGGAGCAATTGCTACAGGTTAGTGTTGCTTTAATGGCTTTTTACACAGGTAATCCATTAATATTGTAGCAATAAATATGGGTCATCAGCATATGTTTACCAAATAAATTCTTATCAGAGGGTACTAGACTTTTTACTGGGTTTATCTCCAAGTTAATGAGTCTATCTCTGGATAAGAGCCCTTCAATCTGCCAGCAGATTCCTGGGCCTCTTTAAGCAGATTATACTTCTCCTATGTCTTTGTTATGATGTCAAGCTTTGGTTATGTTTTTATTCCTCGATAATTTCAACTATCCTAAGAAGCCTAATACCATTTTTGCTGTTGTGAAGCAAGACATTTGATGAGACTGATGAATATGTAGCTGTCCATAACAAGTGAGTGACAGACAAACAGCAGCGTCTATTAATTATCTGCATGCACTCTACTACTAGTCATTTGAGCACCATATGATATTGCTTTATTCTCTTGTTCCATAATCAGAATCAACCTGCCACTTTCAAGATCATCATCAGGATCTTCTGGAAGAGTTTCTGTTTCTCATCTTCATTGGATAAATCAACGGCCATCACAACTTTCTTCATCCACTAGGGCCACTACAACCCTGTGTTCACCCATACCCCCACATGCTCAACCACCACTTGGAAGATCAACTTTATATGCTTCTCTAGGAAAATCAGCACAATCTCTTTCTGGATTTGCTGGTCTTGCACACAGCTCGTAATTGTATTGTCCAGTTTGCCAAAAACTTATCTTTTGTAACTCTTTTTTTTCGGTTAATTAGTAAGCTTTTAACTTCTTGATGATAAATGTTGAACACTCTCGAGTCCTTGTTATCGTACACCATGTTCTGTTGTGCAATTTCCGGCATGTTCCTGGTAACTTCTTTTCATTCACTTGATTCTTTTAAATAGATTAGCGCTACTTTCTTTCACTTGATGTGTTAATGTTTTGGAAGGATGAAAAAGATCATTGAAATCGTCCACATCTACCTCCCTCCTTCTTAATGAATTTAATTTTTGTAAAATAAGCTGATGTTCAAACAAATCTTGACAGAGACAAGGGGAAAAAAAGCAGTAGAATATGCTCGGGAACCCAAATATCTCGGGAATAGCGATTTGTCCCATATATAGGGCAGCCATCACAGGCTAGCATCATAGAATGCCATTATAAAAGTATAATGCCCTATTAGGATCATGTAAGGCAAGTGACTGGCATAGCTAGTCAAAATTGCCAACCCCAGCTATTTCATTCAAACTTTTTTATTATAGAAGAACTGAAAGATTGCTATGTAATTCTCAGTTTATTGTTTTTGTTATATTATAGCTCATTCAGGTCAATGTTTTCTTGTCAGGTCTTAAGAAATCCAACTGAAAGCTAAGACGACTTATTCATGAAAGCTCCAACTCGTTAAGAAATATATGATAGCCCTATTTGGTATATTATGATACATAAACCTGTCTCAGTTTTTTCTTGCTGTAAAATTTGTTTTACGTCAAATGTACTAAAAGTTCGGTAATTGCGTGGGTTTATATATGCATTCTTTCATCTCTATACCAAAGTTGTTCAACTACTACTCAATAATTGAGTGACCATCAGCTGATGGTTGATTTGCCTAATTAAATCCTTACAATTTAGTAAAGATAATAGAAATGGTAGTAATTGCGAAAGATGCAGTCATATGTAGCAGTAAATACAGATCGTAAACATGGCAATTATTGACCATAAAGTAATTAAGCATCTGCAATTCCCTATGGAACAGGAGAGTGATATTTTGAATGGTTGGATTTATCCAAATATAATAGGTCAATGTTGAATGAAACACGAGAGGATATAAATCCTGATATTTTCTTTCAGATTTTTTTTTTTTTTGGGTTCGTTATTTGTGCATTTGGGCTTTCATCAGCATTCACATGCTTAAACTTTGAAAAAACTATCACCAAAAATAGTTGACTTAGGCTGAGTGCATTAAGATTAAAAATTTGTACCTAACGTTACAGAAGTTGCTGACAGATCACAGAGCGCATTAATAAAACATTCAAATATATATGCTGACATGAAACTACATTCTTGTTCATCTTTGATGGTTCAACATATATCAATAATATTATGAAATCAGAGTTTCATGATGCGTAAAAATTCAAGATTTCAAATTCATTATGTGCTAGTTCTTGCTGGCAAAACTTACCAGATTTAGTTTGGTTCCAGTTTCCTGTTAGAGAGAGTCCACTGTTCATTTCTGTAGCTATAACATTTTTTGCCCCTCTACTCTATGTATGCAATAATTAAAACGACCCCTTCTTCCAATCTAGAAAACGGGTTGATAAAATAATTTAATTTCTTTAGGTAGATCCTATTGCTATTTGCCACTTCTATACAGATGCCGCAAGATCCAGTAAGAAAACGCCAAGAAGATGTTTAGCTTCTTATGTGCACTTCCAACTACTGCTTTTTTATAATGTATAAGTAGCAGCATCATCGTATTTAGATATAATTTGTATGGTAATTACTTACAAAAGCTTTGTATAGATGCTCAAAGAGCATCATCATAGCGATAATGCAATGGCACGGGAAAATAATCTATTTAGATATAGTTTTTATAGCAATTACTTACAAAAGCTTTGTGCAGATGTTCAAAGAGCATCATCATAGCGATAATGCAATGCCATGGGAAAATAATCTATCATCTATGAATGGATATTGAAAAACTGTATATTTAATGGGAGGCTATAGGCATGACCTTCTATGTCACTCTTGGAGGAAGCATTAGCGTGTTGCTACATGTTGGAAGAGATTCCTTATTTATATGGTAAGCATGCATATTTTTTCAAAATTATGTATGGTTTCAGCAAGGAGATCAGTTGCATTTTGAACACGGCATAGGGTAGTAACAACTGTTTTGGGATTGATTATATTAGTTTTCTATTTTGGGAGGTTGTGGACCATTGAGTTTAATGACGCTAGAGCCGTGTCATTTTCCATCTCATCTGGTTTTATCCGATCCACTTTCTAGTAAATACCATTGTTAATATATGCAACAGCTTTATTAAGTTGTTTATATTAGTAAATATCTGTTTATATACACAACACCTTTAGTTTGGCTGTCCTCACTCATTAGTCTTCCTGTATAACACATCTGCTTTTTCTTCTCTCTAAAGAATGGCTGCAAATGATGTGCCGTGTTGTCAGCCCATGTTCTGGACATATCTGATCATATGCGTGGCATTAGTATGTTTTGCTGGCCTCATGTCTGGCCTTACGCCAGGACTTATGTATCTCAGCCTAGTTGATCTTGAGGTCCTCATTAAAGCCGGCCAACCACAAGACCGCAAGAATGCAGGTTTGTATATATGTATGGATTACCTAGCATTCCAGTGTTTATAATGTATAATTTCATCACCTCCCAAAACTCATGATTTTTACTATTTAATCTGTTGATGGCAGAAAAGATCCTGCCTATTGTTAAGAATCAGCATTTACTCTTGTGCACCCTTCTCATAAGCAATGCCCTCGCAATGGAGGTATCTGCTTTGTAACATAAATCAATCTTTCAAAATCTTGGTTTTTTAGTAATTGCAATATGAATGGGGCTGCAACTCATAACCTCATTACAGTGAAGACGACTCCAGTACTATCAATAATGTTTTGTTCGCTCAATTTGTTGATTAACATATATACATCAGGCTCTTCCTATCTTCCTCGATGCGCTTCTTCCAGCTTGGGGTGCTATACTAATATCAGTCACTCTTATACTTGCCTTCAGTGCGGTAAAATTTTATGTTTACAAAGCATGTGTGTTTAACATAATTAATTGATTGCTATATATATATATATATATATATATGTTCACTTTTTTTTTTAATTTTTTGGTGTGTGCATGTATAGATTATCCCTCAAGCTGTTTGTTCTCGGTACGGACTGAGTGTTGGTGCAAAAATGTCTGTGGTAGTTTGGATGATTGTTGTGGTCCTCTTCCCATTAACCTATCCAATCAGCAAGGTAAATTGCATCAATTTCAGCAAACAGATTTTTATAGTCTCTTCCATTTAACTATCTTCTTCTTCTCTGACAGCTGTTGGATTGGATCCTTGGAAAAAAGCATTCTGCACTTCTACGACGAGCAGAGCTGAAGACCTTGGTTGACCTGCATGCAAAAGAGGTTAGTTTCCTTCCTTTTGGTATAGGAACATAGATCTTTATGATCTATGAAAAACCTTGATATTTTTGTGTTAATTATATAATTGTTAGGCAGGAAAAGGTGGAGAGTTGACACAGGATGAAACCACCATCATTACCGGAGCTTTAGATTTGACTCAGAAGACTGCTAAAGATGCCATGACACCCTTATCTAAAATATTTTCCCTTGATATAAATTCTAAACTTGATGAGTATGTCCTTTAACCGCTGTTTCCTATGTAGCTTTATTAATGCTTAAAAACTCCCTATCAGCTGAGCCACAATTTTATTGTTATTTTTATTATCACTTTCCTCAGGAAAATAATGGGGCTAATAATGAAAACAGGGCATAGTCGTGTACCCATTTATTCAGGAAAGTTTGCGAATATCATAGGACTGATTTTGGTAAGCACATCAGAATCTATAAATGCTTTTGTTATGGATGGTATCATGTTATGCTGAAATGTAAAAATTAAGGTAGTGACAATGCTTCGTTTCATAGGTGAAAAATTTAATCATGCTCCGCCCCGAAGATGACACACTTATAAGAGACTTAACCATCAGGAGAATTCCAAGGTATAAAATTTGAACAAGTTGTGTGTATATATATATATATATGCCTTTTATTTTCTCAAACTTTCTGATGACAGGGTACATGATCATTGGCCTCTTTATGATATATTGCATCAATTTCAAATTGGTCATAGCCACATGGCTATTGTTGTCAAGTGCAAGAATGAGCCTGCAGGAGAGACAACAAAATGCAGACACAGCGTGTTTACGACGAACAACTATCCTGAAACAAGAAAAGCAAACGTGAAAGATCATCAGCTTGATCTGAATAAACAATTCAACGTCTGTGTACACTCACCATCTGCGTACTCCACTGACACTGAAATTGAAAGTCCAATTCCAAATAATGTCAGGAATTTAAGAGACTGTTTCCACCCAAAATCAAAGAAAAGTGAACGCAATAAAGATCAAAATCTTTCAAATAAGGAGTTGGAATCTCTTTCAGCTTCAGATGAAGATGTCATTGGCCTCATAACACTTGAAGATGTTATGGAGGAACTGCTGCAGGTGATGTAAATGCAAATTTTATTGCATATATAATACCAAAATCAGCTACAAAGCGAAGTGACTAATTGTAATTAATGCGATTTTCTATTTGTGCAGGAAGAAATCTTGGATGAGACTGATGGGTATGTTGATGTTCATAACAAGTAAGGGCTATATATGCATGGTCGTTTCATTACGTTTAACTTAATGCGCTTTTGATTATGCTTCAAAGATATTATTAATTAGTTAACTAACTAATTTTTTTCCCTCTCCTTTGAAAGAATTAAAATCAATATGATAGGGTCACAAAGATCACCATTTATGAGGTCTCCTATAGCAGCATCTGCTTCTCATATTCAGTGGAGGACTCCTGTGGCTTCTCCAGTTTCTTCCTACCGTCAAAGTCCACTGTCCTCCTGCAATAACACTCCCGTACTGCATTCTCCAATTCCACTGTATGTTCCTTCTCCGTTGATTAGACCAACTCTATCCGCTTCCCCTGGAAAATCTGTTCCAAATCCTGAACTTGCTGCAGCTGCTCACTACTCACCATCCAACAAAAGGGTGTGTCCTAAATCCTTAATATTAATTACCAAATTTTAGGATGATATGCTTTCTATTTCTGCTATTGGTCCACATGAATTACTAGCCTAGCGTTGCAAATACACATGCTGTTTTTTTTTTTTCTTTTTTTCACTGTGAAAATCTTTGGTTAACTACTGTTCATCTTTGCTGGTGATACCTAATTTCTTGACAGGTATCAAGAAAATCATAGGAGAAGTTGAAAAGGCTTGACGACTTGAAGTGATTCTTATACAAGGACGGTTTGCTAGTAGTCTTCAAAAATAAAATAGGCAAAATGGAGGGGGCTTTTATCGAATCAATTTAGCAAGACAATTTTTTTTTAATTTAAAAGAATATTTGTCTGCACTTTGCGCGTGCGCCTATATATATATATATAAGAAAAAATTCATGTTAAAAAATAAATAATAATAAATTAAAATAATATCTTAAATTATAATCCATGTAAAATGTTGATTATTTACTAGTATTTATAGATTACACTTGTGACAGATGTTCAATCATTTTAATTTTTACTTCTTATATTTTTTTTAAACAATTATAT
Source organism: Omphalea diandra (assembly GCA_949677035.1). NCBI lineage: Eukaryota > Viridiplantae > Streptophyta > Magnoliopsida > Malpighiales > Euphorbiaceae > Omphalea > Omphalea diandra. The sequence continues at coordinate 35,622 of CATIWR010008790.1, forward strand.
TCAAAATATTATAATTTTGAACACCATCTTAATATTATTGAATCAAAGATTTATTAGTAGTTATAAATCTTAATAAC